>PVIC010040001.1:0-16864 GCA_004025085.1 Thryonomys swinderianus | reverse complement strand
TGGAAAGCTTGGCATTTGCAATTACAGAAGTGTTGAGTATTCACGGGCCCCAAAAGTTTTAGAGTACTTTATTTCCCATCTTGAGATTCTGGATCTGACTTTGTATAAATGTCTTGGGAAGACAGAATTCAGCTGTTGGTGGATGTAGAACTGGGCTGTGTGCTTCATTAAGTGAGGGATGCCTGTGTGGAACCTCCCCTGCCGTTATCTAAGTTGTGCTTCTGTTTATCCGGAGCATGACATCGCTAAAAGCAACTTTGTAAGACATGAAATTGTACAGGTAAATGGGAAAGAAGGTCAGAGCTCTCTACATGCGCCAGAGTTTATTTTGTGTGCACGCACACACGTTTAGTTTCAGTGACAGCACAGACGGCACCACGAATGGCCTTTTGGTTTCAGGGAAACAGTTCATTTCACAACTTCTTTGCATCAGTTCCTTCACTAAATTTTGTAGATAATAGGAAAATTACATTTTTCTACACATTTACGATTAACTGTTAAATGCGAAGTAGATCACTATCATTAATACATGCATTTAAGGAGGGGAAGGTAGTAAAATGCTTTTTTGCTAGGTTTTGAAGGATAAGTAGACCATTGCCAGGGCAGAAAACTGCATATTTTTTTTTGGAGATTTATTTTGTTCCATGCGTCATGAAGATATTTGTGTGTCTTATTGAATGTCCTGTTATAATCATCCACACTCCCCTAGTCTCAGATGTTAAAGTATCTCAAATTCATGTAGCTAGGAAGTAACAAACCTGGGATTTGATCTATGTTTGTCTGATTCCAAAGCCCTTATTTTTAATTCAGAGTGGAGGGAAAACCATGAAAATGATACAAGCGCCTGACGCATTCAATGAATGGTGAGCAGCCTGCAGACAGGTAAGGCTGGAAACCTAGAGTCCGACACAGGCCCTGTCTGTGGAGATAAGCTCTTCAGTCATTGATTTATTCTTTGATCAATATTATTGAGCATGTATTGTGTGCAGGGCGGGTTGCTCATTCTGCAGATTCAGAGACTTTATAGCTTTTTATAAATATGGTGGCTAGTAATTGACAAATTATCTGCCTATAATTCTTCATCTAAAACCCAAATAATCTATTATTTTAGCAATCTGTTGTTATACTCTGGTGTCATAATAAAGGATCACTAGCCAACGTTCCTTCAAAGTGTTGCCTAGGAAGTTTCTCTTCTTTTACATCAGCGGACACTTTTACTCGTTCTTAAATTTACTTCTGTATTATCTAATCAGTGTCCAACAAAGCAGTGAAGATAATTAAGTTTACTCTATAACTTGAAATAAGTATCATTTGCTTTCTCTTCTCAACCCACAGGTCCTTGAGAACATCAGCCTCTTGCTTAATCTATCTAGTTTAATTTAATTTGGGTTTACCTTGATTATAAGTATCAGAATGACATCATAATGGGTCAGAATCCTTAATGAATGTTGAAGAATGAAAAGATCTCCATGTTTTCATTATTTGTTCTTGATGATGCTACATGTGAGGGTCACGAAACTTGGAAGTCCACCTACCCCTAAAACAGGTTTCACCGTACCTAACACAAGTAGCAGCGTAGAAGTGCACTAGGACGGAGTTTTTAACTGTCAGGCTGAGTCTGTCTGTCGTTCCTGTTGCCGTTGTGAGGGGATTCTGTGCTGAAACTGGCTGAGGTTACAAGAGCAGCCTAAGGGTAAAAGTGAGGTTCGCTCTTTGTTTTAGAAGCACGTTCCAAACTTATATAGATTCTGCCTTCAGGACATGTTTTGAACTGACTTTTCATGTGTAAAGACTGTTGTGGGCCCAGCTGCCAAAACGTCAAAACTGTAGCCGATGGACTCTAATTTTTTTTTTTTTAGTACTGCATGATGAACCCGTAGGGTTGTGGTGTTACATCTACAGTTTGCAAGGGAGTGATTGATTTTCTTGATGGACAGGGAATGCAGGGTATTGTGGTCCAGGTCAGCAGGGCAGGGGACAGCTGATGGAGCCACTGTGAATTGTGACGGCAGCTGCAGAGTGTCAGCGCATCAAGGCAGATCGGCTTCACTGATACGGGGGAGAATGTGCTCGCTGAGAACAGAAGAGGGCTAACCTTCACAAGGGTGAAGAGGAAAATACTTCCTGGTACAGCATGCTGCTTTTATGTCAGGAAAGATTCGGGATTGTAACTCCCCTTCTGCCTTGCCTTGCTCTCTATACCAAAGACGCTGACTAGTTCTAAATTACCGAGTGTTTTTTGTCAATTAACATACCTTCTAGCTCAAGTGGATTCTTGAGAAAACTTATTAGGGGATTTTGCTTATAATGGCACAGGTTTTATAATCCCAGGATTACTAAATGTGGACATCACAGTTGCATTGTGGGACCTAATGCTTTCAGATGGAAATTGATATAAACCACCCAGAATCTGTTTACACTTTAAATCTGTAAAGGTTGAACGATAATAACTAGACACATGTCCAGATTCACAGGACTCATAGCATATTACAGGATTTTTTCCTTCTCTCCATAGGTGCTAAATACAAACATTTATTTGGCTTGGAAGGACTTAACCTCCTCTCCAGGAAAACAGCTCCAAGCTCTTTAGTGAGGACGTCGCTTTGTTTGTTTGTTTGTTTGTTTGTTTTTGAGACAGGGTCTCGCTTTGTAGTTCAGGCTGGCCCTGAGCTCACTATGTAGCCCAGGCAAGCCTAGAACTCAGCAATCCTCCTGTCTCTGCCTCCCGAGTGCTGGGATTACAGGCATGCGCCACCATGCCCAGCAGGACGTCGCTTTTTTGTGAACCATCTCTTATTTCCTTAGGCATGTATCAAGCTACAGTGTAAAAACAGTATTTAGCTTTCTGTTTTTGTTTTTGTTTTTGTTCTTTTTTGAGACAGGGTCTTGCTTTGTAGTTCAGGCTGGCTCTGAGCTCACTATGTAGCCCAGGCAAGCCTCGAACTCAGCAATCCGCCTGCCTCTGCCTCCCGAGTGCTGGGATGACAGGCGTGAGCCACCACGCCCGGCAGTATTTAGCTTTCTGAAGCACGATGATCTCTTGTGGTTGCTGTTGTCTAGTATTCTTTCTGCAACATTGTGTGTGGAAAGATTAGCCCTTTATGGGCCAGAGGCTTAGCTCAGTGGTTCCAGCGCCTGTCTCACAAGTGCAAGGTCCTGAGTTCGATCCCCGGTAACCACATACGCCTACCAGCAATCAGTACCACATACCACAGTGACAGGCGTTGCCGTTCACACCTGTCATCCCAGCACTTGGGAGGCAGAGACAGGAGGATTGCTGAGTTTGAGATTTGCCTGGGCTACATGGTGAGCTCAGGGCCAGCCTGAACTGCAAAGTGAGGCCCTGTCTAAAAAAAAAAAAAAAAAAAAAGATTAGTCCTTTACAGTTCAGGATCTAGGAACGGCTGTAGGATTTTAGAAGAAAATGATCGAAAGGAATGGTATTGACAAGGAACCAATGTATCTCTTCTTATTGTTGAGAGAAAGTACTGGACACCCACAGGTTACAGGAGAAAAACTTTGTTGGTTCACGCTCTGCAGAGATTTCAGTTCCTAGTGGGTGGCTGCAAGGCATGGCAGAGGGCAGCACACAGAACAGTCCATGGCAGCGCAGGCAGAAAGTGACAGCTCGGCCTTCTTTGTTTTTCCTTTATATTCTATCCAGGCTACAAGCCTGTTGGATCAGTGCCACCCACACCCAAGATGGGGCTTCCACTATCTGTGCTTTGGGCTCAGCTAAATGGATTTAGTTATCACAGACCCTTAATCTCACTATCACACCCATGAATCTAGCGTCACACACTCATCATCTGGCCACCTCCCAGAAGCCCCACCTAGGAGCACATTGATGCTTTAGGAGCAGGCGGCCTCTAGATTCATCTATCATACAAAGGTAGGCGAGTAGACAAACAGAGGAGGTTGTTTATTAGGGAAAGTAGCCGGAACCAATTCATTATAAATAGAAAGGTCAGTGTTGGAAGAGCTACTGAACAGGTAATTGAGTGGTTGCCGTGGATGTGCCACTGCAGGAGGCAATGGGACCAAGAGCTTATGTTCATAGTGCAAAGAGACTGGCATTAGAGAAGAGGGTGCATGGGTGAGCTGGTGATGAATTTATAATAAATAACACACCAGACTGAGGGTGTGTGAAGAGTGCAGTCTTACTATCTTAGATGCTCCAATGCAGGAAGTCCCTTGGTCTCTGGCCACTTAGGAAGAGGGGTTAGTGTGGAAGACAGAGCAGGGTGCTCCCTGACAGATGGCCAGCTACAGTGAAGCATGAACGGTGGAGTATACTTACCGTGTTTGTGCAGCGGCGAGGATGGAAGGTGTAGGAAAGGGGGTTACAGGACTTGAAGCTAAGGGGAGAAGGGAAGTCAGGCTGTCTAATCGGCTTTTGACAGATTTTTTGGAATTTGAGTTTTACTACAAAAGAAAGTCAGTAGAAGTTTGCGATTTGACTGTGTTGTCAGTCAACAGGTGACATAAAGGAAGCAAGTGTGTACCAAGGGAGGCCAGATGTAAATGGGGCAGAGTTTAAAGAAGAAAACTGTTGGGGCCGGAGATTTAGCTCAGTGGTTCTGGTGCCTGCCTCGCAAGGTCCTGAGTTTGATCCCGGTAACCACATACAATGCTGGGCGTGGAGACTCACGCCCACCAGCCATCAATACCACACGCCACATTGCTGGGAGTGGTGGTTCATGCCTGTCATCCCAGCACTTGGGAGGCAGAGGCAGGAGGATTGCTGAGTTCGAGGCTTGCCTGGGCACCATAGTGAGCTCAGGGCCAGCCTGACCTACAAAGCGAGACCCTGTCCCCCCCACCAAAAAAGAGAAGAAAAATGTTCACAGGGAGTCAGCTGTTCACGGTGGAGGTGCTCATGGGATGAGCAGCACTGCGGAGCTGTTTGAGAGAGATCATAGGTTGGCGTTTCCTTTTGGACATGTGAAGTTTGAGGGCCATGTCTGCTACTGAAGCAGAGCTGTGGAATAGGCAGCTAGGCAGGAGTTGAAGGGCCAAGCTCCAGGTTGGAGACGTGAATATTGAAGCCACCTGTGTGCATAGTATTTGGAGCCATGAGACTGGAGGGAATGACTTAAGGAGTGGGTATAGTTGGGGAAGATGCCCAGGGACTGACAACCAGAGCCCCCCTATGTAGAGGAGCCGGGACTGAGGGAACGTTCAGTCAGTTTGTGTTTACTTAGTGTTTCCTATGCACATCAAGAGGAAACAGGCTGAGGAGCAGGAGAGAGGGGCAGGAGCACTGTGATGCTTTCTGAGAAGCTGGAAAGAGCGAGGACCTGGCTCAAGAAGAAAGCTTTTATGGAGTGATTTTCTCTATCATGATGCTGAGAGGCGTGGAGCCAGAAAGGTGAAAGAGAAGAACTGGCCGCTGTATTTTATATAATGAAGGAAGAGCCACTGGTGGCTTTAACAAGCATGTTCCCCCAGGACATGTGGAGATAAATGCCTCTTTGATGTGAGTTTTGCTGCGACTGAGGCAGAGAGTTGGGTAGGAGCTGAGGGTGACGCAGGGTACCTTACTCTGCCAACCGATACTCTAGGAATGGAAGAGGATCTGCTTTATTACTATGCTGGTACAACGGCGGTAAACCTATGGAGACTCGGGGCTGGATAGGAAAGATTTCTCAAGGAAGCACCTGCTTGTTTCCATGCTTGGTTTATTTTTTTTGGAAGCAACTTCTTACATGTGGCTTATCTTTTCTTCTTTGTTCATTTGTAATGCAATTATTTTAATAGACTCTGGTAAAGAATATTTGTTCAGAGCTTTTCAGTACTTCTGCTTTGTCCATGTGCAATTTGTTCTCTCAGAGAACTGAATTGACAGTCTCGATTTCCCTGTGCACAGTTAAAAAAAAAATTCTGTGCTTAAATATAGAAGCTCATGTAATAGGAATATGAAACTTTGTGCCCCAGAGTTTTCACTGTTTGGCTGAAATACTTTTTAAAGATGGAACATTCATAATATTGTTTTTTGGTCCTTTGACAAAATAGCTACTATATTTGTGTAATGACTGGTATCTGTTTGGGGATAATACTGATTTCCTCTATTTTTTTTAAAGAGTGTATACAGAATCCCTTGATAACTTGCAACATACTTAAATCATATTTTCACTATTATAGCTTGTGTTTTGTTTTAATGTATGTTTATTTAGAATTTAAGTTTTTTAAAAACTCATAGCATATCAGTTTTTAAAATGGCTACTTCTGGGGCTGGGGATTAGCTCAAGTGGTACTGCATCTACTTTGAAAGCAGAAGGGCCCGAGTTCAATCCCCAGTCTGAAAAAAGAAAAAAAAGGCTACTTTATTCGCTTATTTTTAATTACCATGTACACATTTTTTTTTTTTTTCAAAAAATAAGGGTGAACTTAATTCCCATTTGGTCTTAGACATACTGGCTTTGACTTTCTACAAACTCGTACAATACAGGAAGGGCTCTATTTCCATTTTGAACTGAATTTAGGGACTATTGTTTTCAGAAGAACGTCTCAGAACGAAGGGTAAGATAAGGAAAGGGCTTGAAAAATTCAGTTTTTTCGCCCTCACCTAAAAGAAGTCAGGAAGCAGGCAAGGAAGTGTCCAAGGAGAGAATTCAGGAAATCATTGGAAACCCTGGCTACTGTGTCCTGTTCCTGTGATCCAGGATGACTGCTAAGACATTAATCCAGTAAATCCTTCAGTGCCGGTTCCTCCGTGGTTGAAGGAAGAAGAAAAGAAACAGAAGCAAAAGATCCATCAGCTTCAAGAAACTCCATAAAATAAAGTATAAAGATTCTGCATTATCTTGGCCGTCCTTAGTCCTGTGGCCGTATTTTGCTGCAAACATCTCTAGGATACGTTGTGTGTGTGTGTGTGTGTGTGTGTGTGTGTGTGTGTGTGTGTGTGTGTGTGTGTGTGTGTGTTTTACTGAACAGTGATGTGCAAAAGCAAAAACAAAATTGGGATTCTTTTACTAAGAAGAAGAGACGGAGAGATGAGTGACTGGTCTCTGTCACAATCATTCATCTCAAAGATACTCAGATCTCTGAGTTTCTCTTTCCTTTTGACAAGGAATTACCCTGATTTTCAGAGCTGTCATCACCACTCTGCCTGTTAAGATCCTCCTCCTGTTCCCTGGAATTGGTGCAGATAGTTGCTGAGGTGAGACACGGCCAGTGCCGTACGCCTGTGAGCTCCACTGCATTTGTCTTGAAAATGATGCAGTGCGAGCTCCTGTGAGATGTTCGTTCAGAAGCAGATTTCACACTCCAGCCTAATCGCCTGCTCTCTCCTCCTGCTCGATTATCAGGAATCCAGCTTTGCTCCCCCGTGGAATGTGACCGTGTGCCTGAACCCCAGCCCCCCTTCATGTGAGGAGCGGTTCCAACTTGTGTGGGGATCTGTCGAGTTTAACACTGGGGGCAAGAGCGAGAGAGCCAGACAAAAGACTAAATAGACTAATTTTACTTCGCTGTCCATATGTAGACTATTTCCATATTTTTAATATTTTAGAAGAGATGTCTGTTTCCTTTTTATAAGCTAATTGTTTGCTACCTACAGATACTTTGGTTTCTCTATCTTGAGTTTCTCTGAATTTTCAGGTGTTTCTTTGAAATCCTCCCCACCCCACCGTGGCGTTGGCTTCTGCTCACTCTTCGGTGTCCTTGACTTCTCGGCAGCATTTTGTTCTCGACAGCACAGTGTTTAGAAATCCTGCGATCATCCTTTTACCTCCCTGCTTCTCTTCTACACTGGCTTTCTGCTCTGTAACGGTGGGCAAGGCAGTGCTTCGGTTCTTTTGTCTGTCTGTCCTTCCTGGTGATGTTCCGGCGGTCAGTCCACTTCCGCTTTTAGCTGTTATCTCTGCGTCTGTCCTGCCAGCTCTCCAGAGAGCATATTTGTGGTCATTCTGCGGCACTCCTGAGTACTTCCCGAGTTCAAATCTTACATTCTCGTCTTCAGAGTCCTCTTAAATTGAATTGTGTTAAACCAAACGGCTAGGGATAGCAATTCCGGTGAGCAGTTTCTTTATGATGTCAGGTTTCAAAATCTAAAGGGTTCCAAAATCTAATTCAGTTAAAGGTTTCTCGCACGGTACCTGACCTGACTGACTTCGGAGATTGTGAACTGTCATTCTTTATGATCTGTGCACCTTGTGTTCCTTAGATACTCATAGAATAAATCATCTTTGTGATAAATGCCTGTCCTCTCACAGATACTGTCACGTTTTTGTACTCCCAGGACCTGGGGTTGATAAAATATTAATCTCTATGGATTATAGCATACCCTTTTCACTTCCTTATTTGATTCATTTCTAATATGGAGGTTGTTTTGAAAACAATGTCCCTCTCCCCCGGAACCAGGGATTGAACTCAGGGCCTTGTACCTACCAGGCAAGTGGGAGAACCACTGAGCTACATCTCCCAGCCCCAATTAATGTGTATCACCAGACATTTATTTTCCATACAAGAAATGGAGAGTTCTTAGACTGAACGGATGGACAGATTTTCAGTGGCCTGATTACTTATTTGCTTCATACTCTTCATGTAAAGTTCATCACAAAGCCACAGAGTGGTTGCTGGAAATACAGCCGTTCTCCATTATTTCTTACTGTTTGGAGTATTGTTTAAAAACCTGGAATAGAAATGGTTTAAAAAAAGTTCAGTTGGGTTTTGTGAAAACAGTTTTACACTGGAGAGTTTGAGATAGGGTAAAGATGGATGGAGGGATGGAGATACTATCAATGTATTTGAAAATACAGCCAGAGTCACACAAGTTGATAAAAAATGTTAGGGTGATTTTGGAATAGCCCGGTAGAAGGCCAGTAGGTGTATCAAAGTGGTGGGGATATGATAAGCAGAAGAATCAATATCAGGAAAAGTTCACTTCCCATGATAAGAAACAAACGCAATTATTTTTATGACTATATTTATGGTACTGGAAATTGAACTCAGCCCTTTTTATTTTTTATTTTTTTTTTGAGACAGGGTCTCGCTTTGTAGTTCAGGCTGATCCTGAGCTCACTATGTAGCCCAGGCAAGCCTCGAACCCAGCAATCCTCCTGTCTCTGCCTCCCGAGTGCTGGGATGACAGGCGTGAGCCACCATGCTTGGCAACCCTTTTTATTTTTATTTTTTAAATTTTTGGGACAGGGTATTACTAAGTCACTAAACTGCTCAGGCTGGACATGAATGTACGATCTCCTTGCATCAGCCTCCCTGGGTGCTGGAATTATAGATTTGTACAACCATGTCCTGTTAACGAATATTTTTATTTTTATTCTTAATTTTTTTAGTTTTCCAACATAGGGTCTCACTTTTTAGTTCAGGGCTAAACCTGAACTCACTGTGTAGCTCAGACTGGCCTTGAACTCACAGCAGTCCTCCTGCCTCTGCCTCCCGAGTGGTGGGATTACAGGTGTGAGCCACCGCGCCTGGACTGTGGTATGTGGTACTGGGGATCCAGCTCAGGACCTTATGCTTGCGAGGCAGGTGCTGGAACCACTGAGTTAAATCCCTGGCTCATCACCAGTGTTTTTTATTATGAATTCCTCAGCAGCTCTGTTTGTATTGAAAAGGTGGGCCAAAGGAGTAGAACTCCAGATTTAAATAAGGAGAATAAGACTCGGTTCACTTATTTATTTTAACTTTTCTTTTCCAATAGGACATTTGAAGTACTGCCTCGTGATTCTTAATCAGCCTCTGGACAACTGTTACCGCCAGCTGTGGAAGAAAGGTGATCTTAGAGTTATATTTCTTTGTTTTTTATCTGTTTGGGATTAAACTGCAGCAGAACATGGGACTCCTCATAAGGCAATTCATTCTTGCATTATGAGAGGGATTTCTCACTGCTTCTCTGTTAGCCTATTAGCATATGTGATTTTCATAGTACAGACCTTCTAGGGCAGAATCCTGTATTTCCCCACGAGCATCTGGCTGTTTATCTCAAGAATCAAGTCCTTGTTTAAGTGTATATATTTTTAGCATCAGTCATGGCAGAAAGGCCTTCACATACCTTATTTGTCCTAGTGTCTACTAATGAGATATCTGCAGGATCACATTTGCAGAAGAAAAAAAGTCAGACATGTTGCTAGTATACTAACGTCACTACAGATGTTTAAAAACATAGTTACAAATGAAACAGTTGGACAGAATTAACATTTCTAGGAGGTTTTATGGGAGAAGCCAGTACTGTTATTCCTATTGTATTTGACTTTCACAGGATTAATTGTATGTTGCAAAATAATATAAATATAAATATTCACTTTCTATTTTTGACCAATACTGTTTCTTTTTCTGTGAAACCTTGAGAGCTTAATTTTGACCCCAAAGAATTCTTCTTTAGAATTATCAGTGTTTTTCACTAAAATAGTTGGACATATGCACTTGATTCTTGGTTATACCAATGTATATTTCTGGTACTATTTTTATATCGATTTTATTGACACATTTTATACTTACATTATGATCACATTCAACATTGAGGCTTTGTGCTTGTACATGACACATCTCGATTCTCTTTTTTTCCCAGTCCCCTCCCCTCCCTACAACCCCCACCTCCTATATCCATAAGCTTTCTTTCCTTTTTTTTTTTTACTGTCAAGTTTTTTCTTTCCCTTCTTTACTTTTCCCTACCCACTCTTTCTCTTTTCCCTTTTCCATATTTTCTTCCTATTTCACATTCCCCGTTAAAATGCCATTCTTTTTTTAAATTTTTTTTTTTTTGAGACAGGGTCTCGCTTTGTAGTTCAGGCTGGCTCTGAGCTCACTATGGTGCCCAGGCAAGCCGCCACAAACTCAGCAATCCTCCTGTCTTGGCCTCCCGAGTGCTGGGATGACAGGCTTGAGCCATCAAGCCCTGCATCTGTGCTACGAGGTACTGATTGCCAGTGGACATGGCCACCATGCCCAGTATTGTTGTATGTGGTTAGCAGGGATTGAACCAGGGACCTTGCGCTTGCAAGGCAGGCACTGGAAACACTGAGCCAAATCTCCGGCCATAGTAGTACATTTTACACTTGATATTAGCCAAAAGGCCAAGAAGCGATTGTAGTGGTACATTTTAGGTCTACATTTTTTTTTTCTTTTTTTTGAGACAGGGTCTCACTTCGTAGTTCAGGCTGGGCTTGAGCCCAGACAAGCCTCAAACTCAGCAGTCCTCCTGCCTCTGCCTCCCAAGTGTTGGGATTACAGGCATGAGCCATCACACACAGCACTTTTAGTTCTTTTGGGAGTATACCCAGCAAGGAAATAAGCTATGACCTTTTTAAAAAAATTGTAGTGTTCTTTTTTGTGTTCCTTTACTTCAAGTAAAGGTCATTAAATAGGAAAACTCTGAAAAGATTTCTTGATGGTGGTAATACGTGAGAAAGAAAGCTTAGGAAAAGCACTGATTGTTGGGAGGAGAAACAGGATTGTGGTTTGGAATAGCAACCAGTAAAAGCTCCATATTCTATCCCTGGTCCTGTTAGCCAATATGTCCAGATTTTCTTATAACTTCTGTGACTCCTAAAATTTTTGAGCAAAAATATAGGGATGGAAACTGGGCTGTTAAATTAAGAATTTAGTTGGACAGAAAAATTTGGAAGCTGTTGTATGTAAGTCTAATAAAATTGAAAATTTAGCCTGTGTGTATGACTTTGACTAGGTCTTCTCTGAGATTTACTGCATGTGAAAGACTATTCTACTTTGAACGTTTACTTTTTAGTTTACTCTTGAAATATATGAAGTTGGTATGACATTTGGGTTAAGGACAATGAAAGGGCTCTAAGATGACTGTGGAGCTTTTAAATGTGTTTTTAACTTTATATGTCATGAAATTTTGATGATTTTCTTGGTTAGAAATCTCAGAATATATCACATCATGTTCCAGCATTTTGTTGATTAGCTTTAATGTGTGGATTATAAAATGCTTATGTAGATGAGCAGAGGGCTGAAGTGGAGTGGGGTTAGTATCTACGTTTTCTGTAAATAGTAGAGGAAACTTGAATTTTGTATGGGCATTACTTTACATTTCTGCAACATTTTTCAATCAGATAGGTCATTCTAGTCTTTCTCACCCAGAAAAAGTAATATGTGAAAATCATAAGGTTCCCATGTTTGAAGGGCTCCACTTTTTTCTCATTGGAGGTCAGTTATTTCATTTCACGTTACCATGGTACCAAGGTGCTCCAAGTTAGTAACAGACATTTCTGAGCTACATAAATTTAACAATCAGAGAACAAATAGGCCTCCCAGACATACATTCACGTGGAATAAATTTATACAGATCATCTGTATTTTAGGTATTTCAGAGGTTAGCATCTTAAAACGTTCTTGGTTCTGGCCTGAAATCACCACTATTCTCCCCCTTTTCCATGTGAATCTCAGAAGAGTGTGATCATATTAATTAGGTTGTAAATAGATAATAAAGATGGGCCATCTAGTCCCTTAAAAAATTATATATTACTTTATTTTGAGTAGTTTCATGTGAAAAATAACTTGCCCCTCTCATCCTCAACTTAAGCCATGTTACTGAAAAAATATGTATATGTATAGATATAAAATCATAGGTGTAGGGTAAGTTTTATGACATGAGTAGACCCACTGTGTAATCCTTCATGGAAATTAGAAATCACCGGGCTCTTGCAGGTTGATAAGTGAAGTGGGTCAGTGGAATCAGCTGGGATATTGCTACAGAACCTTGTATCTTTGAGGTCCTCCCCTCACTCTGTCTTCCCATACAACTGAGACAGCAGAAGGGGAAAAATATCAATGGTGGTTGTAAGTTCCTCCTCGAGAAGACGTTAATGTATAAAAAATTCAACATGCCAGGCGTGGTGGCTCACTCCTATAATCCCAGCACTCGGGAGGCAGAGGCAGGAGGACTGCTGAGTTCCAGGCTTGCCTGGGCTACATAGTGAGCTCAGGCCCAGTCTGAACTACAAAGCGAGACCCTGTCTCAAAAAAAAAAGAAATTCAACATGATGAAGCCTTTGACCCTAAATTATTTAACTGTAGGAAATTAAGTTGAATACATCTAGTCTGTGTATTAGAGGTCAGTAGGTAAAACACATTCCAAAATTACAGTAGGAGGCAATAGAATTATTCAGAATATTGGTTTTTAAAATTGTGATTCTGTTGCTAAAGGAAATTATTTAACGATCTTAAATTAAAAATGTGTTTCCAAAATGCACCTTCTCCCATTGTTCTCCTTTTTTTAAAAAATTGAATTCTTTTTTGGTACAATTTATATACATCTCACAATCACATATAACATTGGGGAATTTGTATCAGTATATGACACAAGTTAATTCTCATTTTTATCCATATCCCTACCCACCCACACCTCCCCAGTCCCTTTATACATACTCTTTTATATTCTTTCCAAATTGTATTTATTCCTGACCTTCATTACATTCCCACACCAAATTTCCTGTGTAAATGTCCCATTCTACAAAAACTGTTATACTTTCTAGAGCTCATTTGCATCTACAAGTGCTCATATCAAAGAGAAGATCCGGTATTTGCCTATCTGTGATCTATTTATTTCACTTATTAGTGTGTCCCCCAGGTGTATCCATTTGCACATAGATGAATCAATCTTGTCATTCTTTATGGCAGAATAATACTCCATTTTATAAAAAAATACATCTTAACAAGTATGCTTTGATTTACTCAGCAGTATATAGAGTACCCTCAAAATGTTTGCAGGAGTTGAAAAGAGGATACACTAAAGAAAAAATAAGGTGTTAGCAACAACATTTGATTAAAGATGTTTAATAAAAGTCTTGACATACTATGTTAGGTCATAAAATGTGCATACATAAATATAAAAAACTGAAACAATATTTTTCAGCATACTGGGTCAAAATGGAATGGAAGTAGAAATAAACAGCAAAAGAAGAAACAAAATGTGCAAACATGTGGAGATTAAATAATCACTCTTGAAAACCCTAAATATTAGCAATTTATAGAGTAAAATGTAAGAGAGATGCTAGAAAACAGAAAGGTAGACGTGGGATTGGACAAGGAATGGGGAAAGGGAGGATAAAGGAAGAAAGCAGAAGTAAAAATGATCAAGACATGATATATGCCCATTCCTGAAGATAACTAACTTACTGCAGTGATATACCAATGATAAAAAAGAAAAATACTGGCAATATTGTATTTATACTGTATTTATCATTATCAGTTTGGGTCACTCATTAGACAAATATTTATCAAATATATTGCAAAACTAGTTACAACCCCATGGTATTTTTCTTCTTTGAGACAGGGTCTCGCTTTGTAGTCCAGGCTGGCCCTCAGCTCACTATGTAGCCCAGGCAAGCCTGGAACTCAGCAGTCCTCCTGCCTCTGCCTCCCGAGTGCTGGGATGACAGGCGTGAGCCACCATGCCTGGTGACAAACCCATGGTATTTTTTATGAGCATTCCTTTACACATCTTTTTAAAATACTGACACATTTAGAAAGTTTGGTCTTTTTTTAGTGGTTTTAGTGGCAGTTCATCCAGTCTCGACACATGGTACTTTATTCATAGTCCGTGATACAGAAAACCGTGGAGAAAGCAGCAGGAGCATCATCTTGGGACTGCTTGGAAACAGGGTGGATTTGTCATCTCAGAAAGAGGAAATAAATATAAACTGAAATGCAGAGAAGTAAGGATTTTATCAGACGAATTTAGGATGTGGAGAAATATGAATATGACAGTTAAACATTTACTAGTTTGGCTTCGAACCCCTGTGGCTTATGTATGTCCACAGGCTTACGTTTGTCAGCTTCCCCTTAGCTTTCATTACATGGTGTCTGTTCACTTTTATTTTTTACTTTGATTACTCTCAGCTATTACTGTATTCAAGCTCCATGCAAGTCTATGTTGAACATCAAGGTATTCAATAAAGGCTCCTCGGTAGTAGGTTCAAAAAACTTTTGCTGATTGAATAAAATCTCATTTCTAAGTGTTGGAAAGACAATAAGAACCCTTTATAATATCAGACCAAAACATAGTTTTTAATTTTTATGGGACATAAGCACGTCCTTTTGCAATAACTTCCCCATGTGGGCCCTTTTATGTTTTGTATTGTGAAACAGTGATCCCACAATACCAAAGACGAATAATGTAAAGCCAGTCTTCCTACTGTCGTGTTTATCAACTGATTAACATCTTCCTGAAGTGAATTATTGATCCTCTCTAAATATGAAGCTGAATGTACTCATCCCTCTTTCCCTTCCAGTTTTGAAGAAGTAACAGTTCTTTGCTCTATGGTAAAAAAATATAAATAAATAAATGGAAAGCATAGGCCAAGTTTTTAGAAGGTAACCTTTTTTCCTCTTGACAGAATTGAAGGTTTTGGGGACACTGCCCTACATAAGATAAGTGAGGTGTAGAAGCGGTTCTCAGGCTCTCCCTGCAGGAAACAATCACGCATGGGCCCTGTTATGCTCCCATAAGGTGCCACTGTGGTCAGATACTCTACTGAGCTGCTTTGTGGCAAAGTAGGATGTTGAGGCTTTTCCTAGTCACTGGAAGCATTTTCTCTTTTCCTCATACAGTCAGTTTAGCACAAATTTGAGGTCATGAAGTGAACCTTTGTATTTTGTTCTTTGTTAGGGACACCTGGTGTTTAAATGTCCTGTTTCTCACAGAAGGAACATTAGGCTATTTTACACCTGTTTTCCTAGATAGGACATGTCATAATGAGCTGCTTATCAGCAAAGCTGAATTTTTTTTTCTTACTGGATTTTAGACGTTGTAAATCAGATTTCAAATTCCTAATCTGTGATGAAACCAAATGAAAACTTGGTAGAGAATCGGTCCATTCTCTTGAATTTATTCTGTGTTTTCACTAATGGGACTTTGCATTCCAAGTGTTGACCTTGGGCTGGGGATTTAGCTCAATGGTGCCACACCTGCCTGGCAAGCTCACGGTCCTGAGTTCAATCCAAGGTACCACAAAAACAAAACAAAACAAAACAAAAAACACCAAACAACAACAAAAAAGCTAAATGTTTACCTCAGTATTTCAAAGCTTCTGCTGTTCTGGTGACTTTCACTTATATTTTGTATATAATGATTGTTAGACTCACTAATTATGAAGGTTTTATACTTGTTAAACACTTCCAGTACCTGAAAGTAGTTGTGATTACTTAATAAATACTTGTATTTTAATGTAGTAGCAGGATAACAAGTAAAATTTACTTTCCTTTTGAGTATTTTGTATCCCTTTTGAACAATGTTTTAAAAGTACAGATCTGAATAAATTATAATCTCAATTTCAGGTTTTAGTTAAAACTAAGGGTAGTTATGATTCAAGGATGCTGTCCCTTTCGTGGATTTTTAGGAGTATCTCAAAGCTAAAATCCTGGTCATTTCAGCTTCTTTCTGTTTCATGAATTGTACCTAAATATTCATGCAGTTAGTGAATTATATTGACATCAGTCTATCACTGATTTTAAGGCTGATTTAGGGTAAATATGCCAGCAGAATGAGGAAAATTAGAGGGATAGACATCGAGTTATTTGCTGCTGTGGAATTAAAATGGTAACAATGAATTAAAATAGGTTTGCAGAATTATCACTGAACTTATGGTCAATGACTTTTCCAGTTTTGAATCACAACTTTTGAAATGCTTGCAGTGATAGTATTACAGCACTTAGTTTAGAAAGTTCCCCCTCACGGAAATGAACATTACCACCATCTGACATTTCTCAGTAATAGACATTAATAGTTCCCCGAGATTCTGAGGAAACCATTTGATGTTTTCAAGGACAGCCCTGCATTCTGATGAAGCTTTGCACATCTCAAAAGAGTGCTCTCGGTTTTACCATGTTTATCAGAAAGCGGTTTCCAAACAAATCAAACTTTACACTTAGAACAGGGCTA
>PVIC010040000.1:0-16851 GCA_004025085.1 Thryonomys swinderianus | reverse complement strand
TGGTTTTCAGGCGATTACTTGTAAGACTTTGGGCCGCATTCTGTAAATATGATGAACTGTGTTTTTGCTGAAGCGCATAATTATCATTGAATTCTAATTTAGGAGGAAGTCTAGTTCATGTCTTTATCCTGTTGCCGTTTTCCTGAATGCCTGGAATTTCATGTATATTTCACAGTTCCTGGGGAAGCTGGAATGTTGATGCATGATTCTTTCAAGAGCATCTATGTACATTTAGGGTTTCCCACGTGACCTTTCCCCCTGGCTTTCTTCTTTTTGCCTGTATCCTTTATGAATCTTTGCTTCAGACACCAAGATAGGAAGTTATCCTGTCTGTATTGAGAGGCCCAGGTTGGAAGTACATTAAATGTGGTTCAAAAATTTAATTTGATGTGGGGCGTGATGGCTCACGCCTGTGATCCCAGCACTCAGGAGGCGGAGGCCCAGGATTGCTGAGTTCAAGTGGGCTACATAGTGAGCTCAAGCCCAGCTTGCACTGCAAAGTAGACCCTGTCATAAAAAATAAGTAAATAAATAAATAAATACAATTTTTAGAAAGCCTAATTTGTCCCACAATTCTGGAAAAAAAGGCCATGTTTGTGTTCACACTGGAAAGATGGCTATAATCACGTTTGTCACTCCATGCAAAGTTCACAAACAAAAAATAAAATTTTAGTGCTGGGGATGTAGTTCAGTGACACTATGCCTGCCTCACAAGCACAAGGTCCTGCTTTTAATCCCCAGTACCACTAAACAAAACAAAAAATTTTGTCAAACAAATCCATTTGTGAACTGAGGTGTCACTATAATAAGATGGCCCCTAGTCTGTTTATAAGTTATCTTTCCTACAATACTGTTTTGGGTTTTTTGGGGTTTTTTTTTGAGATAGGGTCTTGCCTTGTAGTTCAGGCTGGCCCTGAGCTCACTATGTAGCCCAGGCAAGTCTCAAACTACAGTCCTCCTGCCTCTGCCTCCTTCCCGAGTGCTGTGATGACAGGCATGAGGCACGAAGCCTGGCACTGTGGCGTGTGGTACTGATTGCTGGATGGCGGTCATGAGTCCCCGCACCCAGTGTTGTTGTACGTGGTTACTGGGGATTGAACTCAGGACCTTGCAGATTTAGGCTCTTTATCCTTGATTGGAATAGGATCTCCTGACAGCCTGTCCCCACAGGGGTACTATGAGTTACAGAGTCTGAGAATACTACAATGCTCAGGCAGGTGCCCGAACCACTGAGCTAAATCTCTAGCCCCTTATTTATTTTTTAATAGTATTGAGATTTCTTCATTTCTTGTGAGCAGTTCTGCTTCTGGGGAGAGCTGAGTTCAGCTGGGTCCCGGCATAGTTTTGTGCATCTTTAAATTCTACCCAGAAACTGACTATAGTCCTTTGGTTTTCCCTGAGGTCTGTAGGGTGGTGGGCCCTTTTCGCCTCTGCCCTTACTTCATAGTTGAAAGGAAACTTCGGGACTCAAATGCCTCACAGTTGCTCACCCATTCTTTCTCTCATGTCAGCGCCACAAACGGCTTAATTATTTCTCTCCATCTGGAGAGGCTTAGTAATTAAATGAAATGGCAGCACCTGGGATTATTTATAGGCACGGAGAAGGCAGGAGGAGTTCTTGATGACTCATCACAGGGCTGGCCGGGAAGCTGCCTCCCCTCTGCGCTTCGCCTTCCACGCCGGGGTCCCTTGCTCCCCCACCAGAGGCGGACGTGATCTGTCCTTCGTCTGACCCTGCGAGCGTAACACTCCGTCATGTACTGAAGCTGCTGTTTTACTTGCTTTCTTGTGCCTTTATATGTGAGATCATCTCTCCCGTGTCTTATTTATCATCGCAGCTCTTGCGAGGGGCTGACCCCAGGGCTCGACTGTACAAGTACTTAACTGATCTTGATGGAAACAGATTGAGGCTCCTCAGCCTTGACTGGAATAGGATCTCCTGACAGCCTGTCCCCAAGCGGGTGTTCCAAACAGGTGCTGTGAGTTCCGGAGCCTGAGAATACTAGCCTGTAAATTCTTGGGTGGGCCAGGTCTTATCCCTCTTTCCCTTGTACCGGAGTCACTCGCCTTGCCCTGACGCTTCTGTCGGATCCTTGCCTTAGCGGTTTTAGAAAGTATCTAGCAGTAGGATGAAGGCAGAGGAAACCCCGGAGGTCCTGCCACCCACTCATGCCTTCATTTTCAGAGAAGCGAGCTCTAGCTGGCTGTGTGTGCTTCACCCCAAAGAGATAGTGCTTTTCCCGGAAGCGCACCCGCAGGGCCTGAGATGGTCAGGGCCCTTGACTATGGGCTGTATGGACCTCATGGCTTTCGGAGGAATGTGCCCTGTGACCTGGGGCTCCCTTGAGGTCTAAGGTGTTATTAAAGGGGTGTGTCTCATGTTTATATCTGTGGTTGTGCAAAAGCAACAAGACTTTAAAACTCTTGATACTATCGCATACAGAGGCCCTCAAGGAGTATTTTTTTTTTTTTTTGAGACAGGGTCTCGCTTTGTAGTCCAGGCTGGCCCTGAGCTCACTATGGAGCCCAGGCAAGCCTCGAACTCAGCAATCCTCCTGTCTCTGCCTCCCGAGTGCTGGGATGACAGGCGTGAGCCACCACGCCCGGCTCAAGGAGTATTTTTGTGCCTAGACTGTCTGGTTACACCTATGTCTGAGAAGGTTTTCATAAAGTTCCCTTTTAGCCCAATAGGATGGTTGGTCAAGAAGACATTTTGAATTTTTGGCCAGTTTTCTTTCTGACCTCTTTCCCTCTCGGCCGCATATCTCCTTGCTGTAGTCTTTGTGTGATGGTTGCGGATCATCTCTGTGGACGTTAGTATGTCTCTAGGCAAATAATACACATTTGCCTTTTCTTTTCCTTGCTGTTCCTTACTCTCAGTATTTTCCTTCCCGTTTCCATGTTTGTCCTTTCGGTTCTCTTAAGTGAACCATATCTGAGCATTTCTCCCTTCTTTATTCATCCATGCACTCATTTGCGAAGTCTTTTGTTCATTCTGCAGTATTTATTAAGCATCCTGTCTGTGGCATGCTCTATTAAAATCGCGAAGTTATCCTTAGAATTGGATCCTACCCTCAGACTCATTGGGGAGTGTAAGTTTTGAAAAGGGGTGGCCTTTGAATTCCTCCTTCATACTGTTCATTATCTTGTCTCTGAGAGACAGGCAGGGTTGGAAGAGATCAGGCGGATGAAATAGCAAAAAACCAGGAATTGTATCTTGTGTGTAATTTCAGAATGATAAATGTTTCATTTTGAGAGTGTAAAGTTCCTAAATGCAAACTTTAGATTTTAACTCTCTCCATTTTTCTTGTTGTCTACACTCTTTCAAAGCAAAACATCCATACCAAAGTATAAATCATCCCTTCTTTAAATCGTGGTGATTTAAATCGATCTTTTTATTTTCCAAAGCATCCCCAAGGAGTCTTTTCCTTTTTTTATACAGAATAAATTTTTCGTTGTTTCTATAGATAGCTCTAATTTTTTTCCCCACTGCTTCAGTTTGAAATGTGACACAGGGAGAGGGGCGGAGTGCACAGGGTGGGGTGATGGGTCTGAGAACAAGGTGATCATTTTGCTCCTTTTCTAAGCTCCCACCCCCCCAAGAAATGAAAACCCCACCAGTAACTATTTTTCCAGCCTAAGAACGTGTCAGTTTGTGTTAAAGAAGATGGTAGATCATTTAAAACTTCCTCCTTAGACTTCTTTTGCGGATAATTGGAGTAAACTAATATCTTAATTTATTCCTTGCCAGTTACCGCTGTTTGAACATCATCTTTCTCACATTTTCCACATCCTTGGTTTTATCCAGTTATAAGTTCAGTTCTTTCACTACATTACCTAGAAGTGCAATTTCAGAATGTTTTGGGTTAAGAACACTTTTATACACACACAAAAATTAAAATACATATGTTCCAATTAAACTATTTTAACAGCTAATTGATTTCATAGAACTTACACTAAGTGAAGGCCAGAGTCATTTTTAATACTCAGATGCAATTTTGCAATAGATTTGTGGGTGGACAACACTGAATTTATGGTCTATAGGGTGTTTTCAGTACGTCTCCTGTAGGCAAATGGCCTGTATTTCAAATTTCTTCTCAGTGGACATCATAGAGGAATGTTTAACTGTTAGTGAAGCATTACATAATTAACAGACTCATAGTTCTTCGAATGTGACCATGTGTAAATCTATTTTAATTAAATCACAGCATTCCAAGGACAGTTACTGAGTACTTTGTTTTCATACATCACTGAGTGATAGTTTAAAACTGTTTTAGCCAGTTCTAATGCACGCTGCAGAATCTGACTCACGGCGGTGGAGAAAATCTTACGCAGTCTATAGTGACCCCCTGAAAATGCCAGAGGACAGGCCTGCCTCTCAGCAAGGTTAAGGGGTTCACCGTGGTCCTTCAGGTCCTTTTTACATTCGACAAAGCCGCGGTGCGGAGCTCTGGGCGCCCCCTGCAAGGTGGCGTTTTTCCTGGATGTGGCGTCTTGCAGAGCACGTTAGCTGATGAGAGGTCTCTTGGGGGAATGCCACGCATCCGGCACATTACGTTTCAAGTTTGGGAGGGCAGTGCCAACTTTCTTTGCCCCACCCCTCCTCCTCCAGATGCATCAGTTGAGAAGATGCTTCTGAGTAGAATTCGAGCAGTGTTGGTAAGTTAATTGTTTATCAAAAGCCCAATTCTGTAAAATACTAGTGACACAGTTCTTGCTAGATAATATCTTATTTAGGCTTCACTGGGACCCTTCAAGATACTGTTACTTAGATTTTACTGATGTGGAAACTGAGTCCTGAGGTTTTTAAAGCACATATTACTCATGATCATGTGGACCAAGAAGTTGGGATCCAGCAACAGCACCGTTGTATCTCTAGGCTGGTGCTTTTCATGAAAACTGAATTGGGAAGTTGAGTTTTCACTTGAAAAGGGCAGAGAGAGCATTATGTATCACTGGATCATTATTGTGATGTTTTCATAAATTCTACAAGGCCTCTCAATTTTGCAGATGCCTTCAACTTACTTTCTTGTTACTTAAAGTTATGTTCTTATTCTTTAGTCCTTAACTAAAACCTGGGATCCTAAATTCTCCTGTGCTCTGCAGTACAGTTACTGTATGGATTTGAGAATAGCTTTTTTCTTTAGCTTCCTCCCTTTGAAAGTATTGAAGGAGTGGTCTCGTCCGATAAGGATAGCGAGAGTGAAAGGCTACAGATGTCAGCAGTCATTTCTTAGCTTTTCTAGGGCAGTGGTCCTTACGGAGGTTTGGGAGAGGATGGGATTTGCTCCCAGGGGCCAGGCAGCCCTGTCTTGTGACAGCTGGGAGAGAGGTACTCCTGGCTCCTCGGGGGGAGGTTCTAGGTACTGCTGAGTACCCCCAGTGCACAGGAGAGCCCCAGCCCCGAGAGGAATGGGTGGGCCCGGAAGAGCAGTACCGCCTTCCGTGATCATCAGCTCGGGGCTTGCTCCTGTCTTTCTCCCCAAAGGCCTGTCAAGGACTGTTTGGCGCATGCCGTGCGGTGACAGGCTTCAGGAGTGACTCAGAAGTCTCGGAGTCCTGGCTAACCAAGACTCAGACAATTGAGATTGTAACCTAATGTGCAGAGATTTATGTGCTAGAATATTTAAATGTTTATTTCTAACTGCTCTAATTCAGTCACACTGCTTTGACTGTACAGAGCATATGTGGGTATTTATTCCCAGGCACTGCAATCAGTTTTGGAACAAGCACAATTTGATAGAGTGTTCATGTGGATGTAAAAAAGTAAACACAGGTGAGAGGATGTGCAGGCACCTTTGAACTCAAAATCAGTAAGGGATAGTTTGGAAAACTGAAAGCAGATCAAATGAAACTCCCTCGTGGAAGTTGTAGAAGAATCTGCCTCCGCGAAGCCCAGCTCAGCTGCTCCCATAGCGTCACAAAAGAATTTTTCCCAGGGTGGGGTTTTACATCTGTTAATGCTGGCTTATTTCAGGGCTTTGTAGTTGACTCTTCAGATCTTTTTCACTGTCCGCCCTTGTGAGCACTGAGGGCTACAATTATGTGCCTCCTTTTTCTATGCGCACCTTGCTATGTACCCACTTGCAGTACTGCTCCACAGACGTGCTCATGCGAGGTTTTGCTGTCTTAGGAGTTAGTATTTAGGCTTCATTCCCAATTCACAGCACCCTAATATATATGGTATGTCTGAATTCATCTGAGCCCAGAGCTTTTATTTTCCCATTCATTTCAGGGGAAACCCGGTGTCCATGAGATCCGTACCTCCCCGGAATAGACCGTGTATCCAACCTGGGTCATATTTTTAAGACAGACCAGTTTGCACATTTCCAGTTTGGTCCAGATCTTTTAAGGATTTTCTCGGCATCCTTTTTTTTTTTTTTTTTAACTGTAGTGCCTCGATCTTATAACACTTTTCTGCCAGCTATAATTTTTCTTTTCTGAAATGCAACTCCTGTGGTTTGTGGAGGATTAGGAAGTAGTCTGTTGGGAGAACTTCCACACTAGGAATATTTTATTTTTCTGGCCTTTTAACTTGTCATGGGTAGGCACCTCAATGTGACAAAGTAAAAAAGCATAACAGTTGGAGCTCAGATCATTTCTTTATTATAGCTGCACAGGTGCTTTTGAAAAAAATAATAGCATCAAATCCCTCTGTTTGGGTTTTCATGGTAACTGTAAAACATACTATGCATTGATTTACCTGGATATATTTGTACAACAGATTCTGTGGTTGGTTTTTTGTTTTCTTTTTTTTTAACCTCATATGTTTTTAGAAGAGGTACTCGGTGGTTTGATCTTTTGTGTATATGTACAGATTCATAGATCAGAATGATACAGTGTAATGGACTAGGGATGTAGTTCAGTGGTCATACAAAGTTGAGGAAAGTCAGGACTTTCTTTGCATTTTGAGAAAATATTGATACCATAAATAAAATTGCAGTGGGGAAGGAGCCCTTCCTTATGTATGAATCAGGCACTGCTAACCCATTTTAGGTAGTATTCAGCTGCTGTCCACCCTTTGGTTTTGACAGAATCTCTTGTATCCTCGTATAAATGGTTTTGGTGAGGGGCACTCCTAACATCATACTGCCAGTAATTGGTGTGTGCACCATATAATGAAATTAAGTAATTTTTGTCTGAAATCACTTTCCATTCTGACTCTTTTGACAGTTCAGGAGTGGAAACTCCTTGATGCATATTGCTGACGTTTTATGCAGCTTGATTTCATTTTTTCTGGCAGCATGGTGTTTTGAATGCTATTTGACTGAGAGTTTAATAAATTATTTCTATCTTTAGGCTTTTTCTAAAGGTGGCTGCCAGGCCACTAGGTTGATTGGTTGGTTTTTGTTTTTAACTGAGGCAGTTATGGGGTTTAGTATTGCATGCTCCAGAAATGCAACTGGCTCACGAAGCCCAAGCCAAATTCCAGAAAGGAGGTCAGTGTTTAGGGTCGTTTCTGAGCTTGAAAGCCCAGTCGCCTTTTTATTTTTTTTTTTACTTTTTTTCTTTTTCATAGCAATCAGCCCAACACCTCATAGTTCCTATTATGTTTTGGATTTTACAGGTGTCCTTCTTTTACTGTGAGAGAGCATAAAGATAAGACCCAAAGTCCTCAGGAAAGAGATTTTTGTTGTCTGCTTCTCCTTGAATTTAAATAATAAAAATAACAGGTGATGTGTGTGAACTCTGCTGGTGTGTCAGGTTCACCGCCGTTTCCACCAAGCATTCCACTGTGTCTCTCTGCGTCATTCTCGCAGCCTCCTCCTGAGAAAGGTCACCGTGCAGAGCCCTCCCCGAGGCTGAGAGCCCCTGCGAGGGGGAAGTCAGCAGCTAAGGGTCCCGAGTGAAATGGAAACCAGCATCCTGACTTGCTTCCTCTCTTCAGTCCCTGTCCCCCTCAGTGCCTCGGTCCACAAAACGGAAGGGCATGGGGCCTGAGGGTTAGCTCAGTGGTTCCGGCGCCTGCCTCGCAAGCGCAAGGTCCTGAGTTCGATCCCGGTAACCACATAGAATGCTGGGTGTGGTGACTCACGCCCACCAGCCATCAATACCACATACCACAGTGCCGGGCGTAGTGGCTCACGCCTGTCATCCCAGCACTCGGGAGGCAGAGGCAGGAGGATTGCTGAGTTCAAGGCTTGCCTGGGCTACATGGTGAGCTCAGGGCCAGCCTGGACTACAAAGCGAGACCCTGTCTTTAAAAAAAAAAAAAAAACGGAAGGGCATGAATCTCACGGAGTTAATCTATGGAAGTCTTATAAGCACCTTATACAAATTGACAAAGTAACGATAGCTTTGTGATGATAATTAGCAGCGACTGGAGTTGAAATGCCAAAATGCAAGACAGTCCTCTGAGTTGCAGCTTCCCTGACCCAGAGCTCAGCTGGAGGGCAGCTCCAGCAGAAGGGCACTGCTCTAGTGCGCCCACCATGCAGCACAGCCTGCAGCCGCCGTGCTTCGGTGAAGGGTGCAGCAGGCCTCCAACGGCCTTGGCTGGAGACAAGGTCTCAAGCGGTTGTTACTGATGCTGCAGCTCCACAATCCCCCCGGATGAAGCCGGATTCAGGTTTTCCCAAGGACAATCTACATGTCTCTTTTACTGCTTTGAAGAGCTTCTGGAGTTATTAGTCCCAGCATCTTGGCTGCTAATAAATATAGTCTTTTAACTGACTTAGCCAGTGACCAGGAGAAACAAGAATCACCATGGTGTGGACCCGGGGCCTGCAGATGCCTCTGGAGGCGGAAGGGCCCACCCCACTTTGCCCTGGGCCCGAGCAGTCCCTGTACTGAGCGCCAAAGGCCTCCCCTGTCTGGCCCTGTGCGCCCGGAGCCCTCCGTGTTGAGGCCCCTTAGTAGCGTCTGTGGAGTCCGAGCCAGTGGCAGCAGTCAGGCTGCGAGTGCTGGAGGCCTTGAATGCTGACGTGTTCGTTCCCACCTGCCCCGGCTGTGAGTAGGAATCGGATTCCGTTCTGCGTCGTGGCGGCTGGAGCTCTGCTCACCCGGCTTGAAGGAGGGAGGCTGCCCATCCGCACACCCCTCCCGCTCCTTCTCTGTCTCTTCTCCTGCCGGGGTTCATGCCCTCTGCAGACTTGGAAGGCACTTCGATGTCCCAGATGCAGGGGCCAGCACAGTGTTCGCAGAATCGCTAAAATGTGGCCTGCTACATTTAGAGCTCGTTCCACGGTCAGACAGACAGACAGACAGACAGACAGACACACACACACACACACACACACACACACACACACACCTGCAAGCCCCCTAGGGCAAACCGTATTGGTGTTGGCTTCAGTCACAGAGGTACTGACTGAAGACCAGAGACAGCCTGATGGAGAAAATGAACTCCATGTGGAGCCTGAGTTCTGCCAGTGAGTAGCAGCAAACCTCAGTCTAGCCCACTCACCCTGCATGTCTCGCTGTCTCCCCTGGAAGATGGGTACGGTCGTAAGAACCCACGTTGGCAGGTTGCTCACGGTTTGTACTGGTGCCCAGCATGTGCCAGCTTTCACGACAGCGTCAGCAGAAGCATTTCTTATCCTATGTGCAGTGATCAGAACCTGTTACCAAATAAAGCACTTACTATGCACAGAGAAAAGGCCTGAGCCTCCGCTGTGTGGCAGAAAAGTTGTTCCCTGACAGTTGTGTTGTGCCCCTGGGGGTGGTTTGCTTTGTTATCTTTGCCCCTCCGTTCAGCGGGCTGAAAGCGGAACAGTTGATGTCAGCAGGGGCCACACACTGGCATCACTGAGTAGGTTTCAAACAGCGCTGATGCTGGCCTCCCCGAGCACGTGTGTCTTTGTCCCTTAAGACTTTTTCTTAAATGCCACAATATAACGATGGCGTTGGTATTTTATTAAGTACTATCTTAGTTAGTTTTCTCAGTGCTGAGACAAAATACTCAACACCCAAAGTTCCAAGAGGAAAGCCTTAGTGAGCCTGCAGTTTGTGGAGGCTTCAGTTCATCTGCCAGCTCTGAAGCAGGGCGACCCGTGCGGGGGGCAGCAGCTCATGGCGGGCAGAAGGAACAGAGCGATAGGGGCCCCCCAGCCCGTGCTCTGCCTTGTGTCTGATCCAGGCTGCTCCTGCGGGCAGCGCGCCCACCCTCACGCCTAGCTCTGCGCCTCGAGCCTCGTGTTGCACTGTCAGACGGCTCTGGCGTGGCACGCTCTACATGCAGCTGCCTCGGAAAGAGCCCCCTGACCGCCTGAAGATTGGGGGGGTCTGAGCACATGGCCTAAGTCATTAGACGCGATGTAGAGCAGGTGGAAGACACGTGCGGGTCGTACTGCCTTGCGTAGCACTTGGTGTAAGGCGCCGGGGTCTGGACTCTGTGATCTTGGAGGACCTGAAGCTCAGGCTCCTCCGCAGAAACTGGGGCGTCCAGGAGGTGGCCTGGGCACCACTGTTTCTAGCAGCTACTTGCACCTTTCTAAGTACAACGCAGGCTGATGGCTTCTGTCGTGTCCGGTGACAGGCATGTGGCTCTGCGGGGCTCCGAGTTCCCTTCGCACCCTCCACACCCCCGTCCCCACCGCCAGCTCCAGCACAGCCGTCTGACCTGTCCACTCCGCAGCCCGTGGGCTGTTTGCTGGCTTTTTGTTTAATGTTATAATCAAAAGTTAAAAGTGAGAGAAGTTCTGTTGTTTATGTATACTGTATTAACTAATTTATATACAGCCCAAGGTAGTTCCTCTTCATTCGGTGCAGCCCAGGCAACCCGGAAGGTTGGGCGTTGATATAACCCTTATCTCTGGGGTTCACGTGTCCCGCGAGGGCACGTTCCCCGTGTTCTCCAGGCCCGAGACACTGAGGACCCTTCCCTCGCCCCATCTCCCCTTCCTGGAGTGACTCCAGCCCCCCACTTCATAGTGTGCAGCTCCGGCGGCCCCGTGGCGGTGTGCTGCCGCTGCGTGGTACCCACCTGCCTTGTCTCACTGGCTCCGAACTGCCTGGGAAGCCGAGCACCTGGCCCCGGTTGAGCTGAAGGAAACTGAGGCACGAGAGGGAGGTGAAGAACCGGACAGGGACGCGGGGCCCCTGCAAGGCCTCTGCGCCCCTGTGGGGGTGGCTGGTGGGCAGCACCGGCAGGGAAGGAGCTGGTCCTGCCTTGGCCGCCAGGCCGTCTTGCTGGAGGGAGGAGACAGTGGGCAAAGGGCTGCCTCTGGCTTCCCTCGAAGCCTGCCCAAGGGGGGCGGGGCTGGGTGCCAGGAGCCGGGCATCCTTGGGCCTTGAGTAAGTGGCGTTGGAACCTCTCCGACTCTGACACCAGAAGGAGGGGCGCGGGGGCAGCGTGCCCTCTCCGCCCTCCTCCCGGTGACGGTCAGGAGGAGGCCCGCGTCCTCGGGCCTGTTCGTGTGCCCTGTCTCCCGTGATGCCTTCGATCGGTGAGGCGGGAGCTTCTCTCCACAGGCAGGAAACAGGGAAATGCAGACACCCTGTTATTGCTGAAGCAGGCAACTAGAAAACGGCAGGACTGGAATCCATGTCTCCCCTACCTGGAAGGCTCTTGCTCTCTGCTCAGCCTTCACACCAAGCTGCCTCTTGCCGGCTTCTCAGCGCTCTGGCCACAGCCCACTCTTCTTCTCAGAATGTGGGCCAGGGGTGGGCGGCACTGCCAAGGGTAATTGCTTTATGGGTTGGTGCTCCTTAACAGTACTTGGTACTTAAGGAAATTAGGATTTTGAGGATGAATGTTTTGAGAGAAAGTTTCTTTGAACTACTTCTCCTTTCAGAAGTTTGGTTTTGTTTTTTTGTTTGTTTTTTTGAGACAGGGTCTTGCTTTGTAGTTCAGGCTGGCTCTGAGCTCACTATATAGCCCAGGCAAGCTTCGAACTCAGCAATCCTCCTGTCTCTGCCTCCCGAGTGCTGGGATGACAGGCGTGAGCCAAAGTTTTTTCCTGAACTTTGGATATGCTGAGGTTCTGGAGAGACTGGGTTCTCCTAGATCCTGCCTTCCACTCTTGTGCTGGTTTTAACTGGCTGCCTGTGGGACGCCCCCCCAGAAGCTCATAAAAAGTGGGCTTTGACACCTGTTACCATGCAGTTCTTCTCGTCTTACTGCTTTAATGAAAATATTGGAAGCTGCACACGATGCCAGCACCTGTAATTCCAGAGCACCAAGAGCCTGAAGCAGAAGGATCTAGAGTCTGAGTCCAGCCGGGAGAACTTAGCAAGACTGTTTCAGAGTAAGGAAGGGCTGGAGCCATAGCTCGGTACAAAGAACTTGGGTTCAATCCCCAGTGCTGCAAAATGAAAAATTAGAAGCGCTCGCTGCTGGGATATTGCAGGCACTGGAGGAACCTGCCGCAGAGCGTGGCCCAGAGCCAGGCCCCTTCCTGCTCCCGCGGCAGCCTTCCAGGCCTGAGGCCGAGGGCTCGTTCGCGAGACTGGCGAGGCCCAGGGAGCTCTCCGGAGGTACCTGCAGTCCTCGGCAGTGCTTGACATTTCCCGGAAGCCAGCGGCACTTCCGCTTGTGTCGGGCAGTGCTCTGCACCAAGGCGTTGCCTCCTGAGGCTGGGAGGGTAACATAACCTGGCCGGGCGTGGTGGCGCTGCCCATGGACTGGCCGTGCCACGCACGATGAGGATCTGCCTCCTGCGCCTCTGCCCCCCGAGCCCAGCAGCACCGTCTCCCGCTGGCATGATGGTGGCATATCTTTGCCCCGTGCTGCTCTGGCAAGCCAACACGCGGCACCACCACGGACCCAGGGAGGACTGAGCCCAGCCACAGCCTGGCGTCGAGCTGTGTTCCAGAGCACGGGCGCCATGGGGCCGCTCAGCGGCAGCGGTTGTCAGGACCGCGCTCTGCAGCAAGGCCGGAGCTGCGGCTCCCGCGGCCCGAGAAGGCAGCCCGGAGGGACATGCGCCTGGGGGAGCGTGTGGCCCACGGACGGACAAGGCTCCTGGGTGCAGACGGCAGCAGCTGGCCGATCTGCCTTCTCAGAGGAGCAGGGGGAGGTCCTGTCCGGCGCTGCCCAGTTTACCTGTGGGTGGTAGTCTGGCCTCTCCACGTTCGTCACCAGAATATTCCCTGTAGTCATGTGGGTTCTCTGCTGGGCACAGAGGCCGCCCATGCTAACAGAGCCATGCGGTGGTATCACCGTCCGTTGGGCAAGAGATGTTAATCCTTTCCATGTGCCAGTGGGCTGGGTTTGGGGTGCAGCCAGAGGTGCCATCCAGAAGCAACAGGCCTTGGCATAAAGCCGGGTGAGGAGTAAGGCCGAGCGGTCGGTGGGCAGCTCCGAGGGAGCAGTGTCCACAAGGCCGAGCTGCGTGGCCTGGGCCTGGGAGGAGCCAGGAGGGTTGGCTGGCAAGGCGGCGCGGGGAGAAGGCTGAGCGGGTCCGCTGTGACCGGAGAGGGCCGGGCTCCCTGGCAGACGGTGGCAAAGCAGAGCACGCGTGGAGGCGGGACCACAGGAGAAGGGGTCTCTTCCCATTCGCGAGACTAAGAATTTTATGTTCTCATGTAGGAGGAAGAAAATGAGTTTCAGGCTCTGGGAACATACATTTCAAGCAAGTTGGTGACTAATGAAAATAGCATTTCTGGAGTAGAAAGCAGGTCAGACAAGGGCTTTATACATGCTCCTCACGATTGTGTTTGCTGAAACATCCGTATTGTTGCTTTGATACTGTCAGTTCTTCTGAGCTCATTTTTTGCTGTTTTTTTTTTTCACATGGTGTTTCTGCCCTGTAGTATTTATTCCTTTCCGTGTTCAGGAGCATCATGCATGGCCACTGTAGGGCCCACTGGTTCAGTCCTAGAGGTCTGGACAGGGCAGGGTTCTGTGGCCAGTCCACGTGTGTCCTGCCCATGTCTGCTCTGCAGACACACCTGACCGCTTTGTACTGTGGAGGTTACCTTTGCAGCCATATTGTCAGGGCTGTAAACTCCCTGATCGAACTCTTAAGAGTGTCTTATTAATGTATTTCTGCAAATAGTCTAGCTTTAGATGTCTGAAATATAAGAATTACTGTCCTCATTCCTAAGGTCATATTATCTCTTCACCCTCTGTTCCAGGACAGATTGATAACCAGACTGAAGCCTGACTGTAATTATCTGAACAAAAGAACAAATTCAGTGGATGGTGTCTGTCTGCAGTGGCTTCTAACTCCACATTTTATACTCTTATTACAGTTTACAGTTCCAAAGACCCTCCATTTTGATTTCATTTGTAGCACAGAAGGATTTTTAAATATAGTTTACTATCTCATTTTTAAAACACAAAGCGGGAAAAAAAAAAAAACATGTTAAAAGTGAAATGACGGGGATCTGGCTGGTTAGGGTGATGCTATTAGAAACCCCTTGCCGGATATCCAGAGAAGCCCCCAGCCAGACATTATCATTATCATGCACTTATAGCAAAGGTGAAACTGTAACTGATAGCCTCTTTCCACTTCGAAAGGAGATAAAGGAGATATTGGTTGTAAAACCTAAAGTATAAAATGGCTTTGGTAAAGGGCAGCCTTCACAGTGTCTTCAGATCTTATTCCTGCGATCTTCCAGCTGAAAAATGAGAATATGACTCTTGTTAAAGGCAGTTCAGGGTGTTCTGCCAAAGGCAGTATTATTTCAGACCCGTGTCCCATCCAGAAATGAAAACCAAAATAAGCTCGTGTTCTCGAAGAGACTGCTGGTCGGAGCATTTCCATAGAAATCAATGAACACTCCCAAGTAAGAGGTTTTGACGCGCTTGCGTTACTGGTGTGTAAAGTGGATCAAGAGGCACACTCCTGTGAGAGTGAGGAGGACCTCTCTCCCGCATACTCCAAGGGAGAACACAGTGTGCAGCACGTAGGGGTCTCTCGGGAAACAGATGTGTGCTGCTATCTGGTCACGTAGAATCAACACTGCGGAAAGAGAACTTCCTAGAACCCCGACACTCCAAGGGTTAAATTCACTGTGTGATGTGTATTAAATAATAATGAAAGTAATATTGAATTATATGCAAAATAAATAATACATACAGACTAATGATCAGAAAGTACCTTAAAACTAGAAAATTGTTTTCCTAAAGGACCTGTTTTATGAGATTTCTGTTCTACAGTACTTTGAAAGTTGGGTTAAATGAGATTATGCATTTTTAATATAGAGAAACGATGTTGATTTTCTTCTTCAGTCTTTCAGTTTTCTATTATAAGGTACAGAAAGATATTATTTGTGCTTTCAGAAGTTTTTTAGTGGGATAGCAAGCATGGTCAAACATTAACTCACAAAGCACTTTTTAGAGAGGTGATTTTTTAAATTCTTCAAAGTATCTCAGTGAAATGTTTTTGAATGCACAGTAGAAGGCTAGGAAGCTATGGACAGATGGGTTGTTTATATACTGCTACAGATACAGCCTTCTTTTGAGTTTGTTTTTTTCGTTGTCATTTTGTTTTACAGGTTAAAAAATAGAACCCGGATTCTTTGCAGTTTTACTCTCCCTACCTAAACTTTATGCTATATTTCATTTTAAGTTTGACTCTTCACACAGTGCAGTGATCAAGTATTGCCCAGAAAATGATTAGGGACTTGTTAAAAGACATTTGAGTGCACCTTCTCCTGGAAATTCTATGTATATGAAAGTGTTGCTTACCCTGCTCGGGCTTCACCTCGCTGACGGGAGCCTGAGGGCACAGAGGAGAGAGGGTCGGCCACAAAGCAGAGCAGTGTCTGTGAATTCTTTGCACTAAGTCTTCTCCTTCTGTTTTGGAAAAAATCATCCTTGCGAAAAAGCAGCGCCGTCATCAACTACTGTGTCAGTGATTCCAACCATGTCATGATATTCACAGCAAATTTAGTTTCCAAGGATGGTTTTCAGGAAAGTTACGTAAAACTTTTATTCTATAAGGTACCCACACAAGCCACTGAGGTATAAAAAAATTTCCCAGTGTCTATCGCTTTGTTTGCATAAATAGTCATGCCAGAGAATATTTCAATTGTTTTCTCAACTTCACAGATTTTATCATCATAATAGCAGGTGGGTTTTGCATATGTAATTATGGACTTTGCTCTCAAAGCCTTCCCTGTACCTTTACTGTGCTGTCCTCAGGACAGCCGAGGTGTTTGCTTGGGTTGCAGACTCTGTGATTACCCTCTTCTAGAAGACGGCAGCTGCTCTCCTGCGATCTGCGAGTAAAGTCCAGGTGTGAAAGTCCCACCCCAGACTCCCCCAGCAAACTGATTTCCTCTAAGCGGAGCCGTTGTCTGGGTCTGCAGCTGCCCCATCCCAAGACGCTAAACTACTTAAACATTCTTCACTCTGGTGTCCAGTCTTCGAACAGGACCACACTGCTGCCCCGCCAAGGCCCTAATGATGCCCACTCTACCGTGCACGAATGCACCCCAGGCATTACTGTTTCACTGTGTCTTTGGAAGTGAGAGGCCCCGGACTGATGTCGAGGGGGTAGTTGTGCAAGTTTTCACTGACATCTGCCCCCCGAGAGTATCTGCCGTCTGCTCACTGTCGTATTCTCTGGTCGTGTCTCTGCAGGCGGCTGAATGCTCTTCCCTCGTTCGCAGGCAGAAGGTTCCTGAGGAGCTCTTTTCATCCAACCCATTGTTGCCTCCTCTTGTCTTTGATCTAGTACTTAGTGTCAGGCTCACATCGAAAATAACCATTACCACACTTTAAAAGGAAGTACAGTGAAACAATGATATCTTCGGAGTGGGAATCTCTCTGATAGTTGTTGCTAGGAAGTTTGTTTTATTCTTCTTTTCCATGTAGAACAAATTGTCAGCGTTCTTCACAGCTGCCCCCCACGGTGCCTGGGCGGACACTGGCTGTAACGCAGGACTGATTGTCCCCCCTGCCAGGAACAGCCAGTAGGCAAAGGCCGCGTACCGAGCTGAAATCTCAAAGCCGCCTAT
>PVIC010039999.1:6800-16901 GCA_004025085.1 Thryonomys swinderianus | reverse complement strand
TTTTTTTTTTTTGCCATCAGTTTTTGCAAAATCAAGGAAAGCACAAATGCCAACTTCCAAACTTTACAAGCTGAAATGGAGTGGATAATTTCTGTTCTCTCCAATCCAAGTTAAATAGTATTTGGCATATTTAGATTTTTTTCCTTTCCAGTTGGTGCTTAAAGACAGAGAAACATGAAGATGATGTTCAAACAGAAGAGAAATACACACAAAACCAAAGACACAATCAGAATACAAGAAAGAGCCCAAACACGGAATCTCAAGAAAACAGTTAATGAAAATTCTTTTCAAAATAATATAAAAAGTACCAAAGTCAGAATTGTGTAGGTCTTAAGAACTTTTTCACCGAGTAAAACTATTAAATGTACATTTTGCATCTATCCCTGGAAAAGCTCTTTCTATCTGAGAATAGGGTTAATGTGGTGATTCTATGCGTTCTTCCAAAGTGCAGACGTGCAGGTGTAGCTCCAGGCGTGACAGATTTGCATGAAGCATGTAGGAAGAAGGCCTCTAATGTGACTGACTTCATTTTAAATTTTCTTGATTAACAATAACATACAATAAATTTGCTTTAATTATGGATCATTAAAACAAGGTGATTAGTAATTGGGTTGCTTTGATGCTTGATGCGTGTTCCTTTACATTAACAGTTTCTATGTGAGTAGAAAATCATAGAGGGATGTTACAGTTCTTGCTGAGAAAATTACACTATTTGAACCATATGTTTATAATAACCATAGAGCTACTGACTACCACAGGCACAAAACAAAACAGTCTTTTGGAAATGCCTTTTTGCATATATATATGTGTATATATGAGATATGGAAATAACTAGAGCTTGAGTCTGTTAGCAGATAAATGAAGAAATGTGACATGTGTGTGATATTTGCAAAATGGAATATTATTTACTCTTAGGAAGGAGATTGTGCCATTTGTAACAACATGGATAAACAAAGAGGAATTATAATAAGTGAAATAGGCAGACATCTGAATACTGCATAATCTCTCATATATGTAGGATCTAAAAATATTGAATACATAGAGATTCTAACTATAGAGGTTGGATGAGGAAGAAAGAAATGGACATATGTACGATAAGAAATATAAAATTACAAAAATGTAGGATTAGCAAATCCAACAATCTTATATAAAACATGAAAACCATAGTTCATAGTGGCAGTTTGTTAAGAAAATAATTTAAATATTTACAACTAAAAAGAGAAAATTAGGTGATATATTTGGGCTATTAATTTGTGTGATTCTAGTAATCACACAATTTTTATATATCTCATACAAATTATATAATTTTTATATATTAGAACCCCCATAAAAATCACATGCTAAAAGAAATCTCTCCTCTAAGTTGTGCCAGACATTTACCCATGCCATGGGAAAATGACAAATACACCTAGATTTATACCAAAATGTTAGAGTGAGATTGTAGGATGTTTTCCATCAGTTTGTTGAGGAACCAAATTTTAACTTTCCTCAATCTCCTTTTCTTTTCTTTTCTTTACTTTACTTTTCTTCTTTCTCTTTTCTTTTCCTTTTCTTTAATTCTCCTACTCTTCCTCTTCATCCTTCTCATCCTTCTTTTCCTTTTTGGATTAGAGAAAGTGGAGCAGCTGCCTCTCTCCTGTATAAATATGCAGATTTATTTTGTTTAGTTTCTCGCTCTCTCTCTCTTTCTCTCTCTCTTTGGTACCAAAGGTCTAACTCAGATCTTGCACTTGTGAGGTAGGCATGGCACTACTGAACTAAACTCCCCACCCTTGTTTAGTATTTCTATATGATAAGGACAAAGAAAATAGTTTATTGAGAACTGTGATGCTGGATACCTTTATTTGCCTTTAAATGTCTTTGATTCCAAAATTTATGTATGCATTTAAGAAAAAATTAGCAAAGATGAAAGTGTAAATGAGATATGATCTCAGATACAGACTGTTTATGTCTAGTATAATCCATAAACAATTCCTATGAGAGAAATTCTGGGTGGAGGTGAGGTCAGAAAGAACAAATAAAAATATATAATTTATAACACCAGCACTTGTTTAATATCACTTTCTTCTCTATCACAACATTCTCTACTATAATACTTTTATTTAATAATATATCTATCAAATTGGCTTAATTTGAATTTTTTCCCTTTGGTAGAAAAAGACTGTAGAAACTAAGCTATACAAAAGTAGACATCAATTAAATCCACTGGCATTATTACTACAATTAAGCTATGTGCTTGGTGTCATCCACTAAATTCTCAAAACTGTATGTCTTTCTTACTACACTATCATCTTTTTAAAAAATATTTACTGTGCATTTTCTTGATTTCAGGATCTGAAATCTACATGTGAAATTAATGAATAAGACAAAAATAAGGAAAAGTTGAAAACAGAAATTGTCTGGTGAAGTAATTCACATTGATATGCAACATCTTTTTCTGTAATTAAATCCTACAAACCTTACATTTTGTTTTGTTTGTCCTTGCATGTCTTAAAATATTTAGTGTTAACCTGACCCTCTGTCTTGTAATTTCTGCTTACAAGTTTTAAGGATGATAATAGCACAAGCTGCTCCTGAAGTAAAACAAAGATTTTCCCTTGAGAAAATATTTCTAGCATCAATACTGTGCAGTTCCTTTATGTACTGTGCTGAAAATATGAAAATAAACTCAGAAAATATTTTTTTGCTACTTCTTTACTGGCTCAATTTAAATTGGAGTCGTGGGGTTTTAAAAACGTTTCTCTCCGTGGCAATGTGTCAATTTTTTTGTCTATTACATGAGCAGATTTCTCCTGTACCTTTGGGTAAATACCGATGACTTTCCAAATGATATGAATTCAGAACCTTGTTATATGTGGAGGATGTTGTGCGGGTGTAAGGAGGGGAGGGAGGTGCACATATTTGCATATTTGAAAGATATAAGATACATAGCAACAGGACTTTTTGAAAAATGTGAGAAAAGTGAATGATTTTGGAAAAGCAACTCTTTTCACACAGTATCAATTTCCATATTCAGCACAGTAGAACTTGGTACAGTTTTAGTGAATGCATTATTTCCCACAGTTATTATATGTCTTAGATGATAGAAATTTTCATTAGAGTTGAGAGAGGACATAGGAAAGAACATGATGTCAAATATGGGAAAAATTCTTTTGTTATTTAATATAAAATTAGTCAGTTTTGAATTATTATACTTGATAAAAGTCAATATTGATTAGATGAAAATAAATGTGGCAGAAATACCTTATTTAAGTATGATAGAATCAATCAAACAAACACAGTTCAACTAGCATCAAAGGGCAGCACATTTTGAAGGCAAAATTTATAATCTTTCTAACTTTTTAAAGATCAAATCATGATGAATGAGTTTTATCCCCCAAGGTGCAATTTTAGGTTTTATTAGAAGACTAAGTCATGAAAGTGTTAATGAGACAGTGAGGTGGACTTTCAATGCTCTGAGTACTGAACTTCAAAAACGCATAGTGTCCAAATCATCTGTGTTACAAAAACTCAATACTGGAATAGTACAGGTCATCCTTTAAAAATGTGCACAATGGAAGATTCCATGACAGCTAATATTTTTGTACTGGATGAGAAAGAAATGCACTGTACTGGGCAGCTTTCTCATTGAAAGACAAAATGTTTACATGTAAAACTGAAGGAGAGAAGTCCATTTCAGTTCATGTTTCAGAGGTTTTGTTCATGCTTTTGCCCAGGCCTGAATGACAGCGACAGAAGGGGTGCACATCATGGCATCTGTGAAGCAGATGACAGTGGAAGACACAGAGAGGTCAGTTCTCAGATGCCCCATGATCCAGGTCCCACATCTCACAGCACATTCTGCGTGGGTCACTGATGCGGTCACTGGGCTGGCCTGGAGCCACTCCCAAAGTAGCTCTTAATCCTGCTATTGAAAAGAGATTTAAAACAGAGAAAGTTCATTGGTTCTTAATCACAATTGACTTTCCTGCATTATATCTGATCACAGTTTTTCCTAAACTCATTTTGCTGATTGATTCATTTTCAGCCCTTTAAGCATAGCTGGCCTTTCCATGGATCACTTCGAAATGGATCTTAGCACCCCTTCCAGGTGTCTGCTGAGGACCTCACATGAGCTTTTCAGATGCTAATTCTTCTAGAAGTCTCCTTAGAAGAATTGTTTTTTGTTTTTGAGACAGGGTCTCGCTTTGTAGTTCAGGCTGGCCCTGAGCTCACTATGTAGCTCAGGCAAGCCTTGAACTCAGCAATCCTCCTGCCTCTGCTTCCCGAGTGCTGGGATTACAGGCTTGAGCCACCAAGTCCAATATTTGTGGTATGTAGGACTGATTTCCAGTGGGTATGAGTCACCACACCTGGTGTTATATGTTGCTACCAGGGATCGAACCAGAGACCTTGTGCTTTCTAGGCAGATGCTGGAATCACTGAGCTAAATCTCCAGCCCCTAGAAGAATTTAATTATAGAAACCCCCCCCCCCACTTGCCCTGTGAGTACCAGTGGGCACCACTTTAACAGTTTTCATCAAATATATAATATAGAGTAATGTAGGGTAATATCATCTCTCAAAATAGAATGACTTATTTTGAAGCAAGAGTGAACCTTAAAATTCTTTCATGTACTCACAGTGCCTAGCAGAGTGTGTACTTTGTGGAATAGTAAAAGTTTGTTGACTTGGCCATTTGGTTTATTAATATCATTAGGAGCAATTCACATTTAAGTTGCTGAAATGCAGCTATAGGAGAAATCCAGTTGAGGGGATAAACTCTGGGACATGAACCAGGAGAGTGGGCACATGGTCCTAAATTCATTAGCAAGTTAGTTATCTTTTTGTTCAGGGTGAAGATAATGAATGGACCTATGACTAATCCTACTGAACACTGTTTTTTCCCAATTTGGATATTTTAGGTGAACAGATGGATAAAGAACAAATTGGCAGAAAGACAGATTGGAACCTCAAGATTACTGTAGCTCTCTCGGTAGCAAGCTAATTCCAAAGAGGCAGGAGGGAAAAGCCTTTTCATGCCTCATTCTATTTACATTTAATTGTTGGAATGTAGTCATAGTTTTCTTTTCAGGTCATAAATGTATTGATGTAGAAGCTGACTCCAACTCGAATAGCTTTAATATGTGCTAGCATAAGGGACTAGACAAGTTCAGAAGTTGGCAAAGATTCTTCCTATTTATCAAAGCATAGTAAGTTTTACTACTTATTCTAGGACTAAAAAACTTAAGCTTGAAATTATAGAATTGTGCAAATCTATATAGATTAACAGATTTTGGGAAAAGACTGCCAGCAATCAAAGAGCAACAGACAGTCACTATTCTTAACAATCAAAATATCAGTGGTGTTTTGGCCCAAATGTTTTGATTTCCTCAGCATGCATATGTTGAAATCCTATCCTCCAAGTTGATTGTGTTAGATCAGGAATGTTTAGGATCTCAGCAGGCCAGAAAAATCCCAGAAGTTCATGAACATAGTGCACACTATTTTCCACATGAGGTTGGCATGAAAAGACAAAAATTGTTGTGTGGATTTTTCTAAACCTAATTAGAATTGACACAACTGCCATGCAGTCATTATATTGGTCAAAAAATACGTAACAACATAATTGCTGTTATAATCAAAATTTACTGAATTCTGCTTAATAGTTCTTTTCTATTTGATTAGCTACCATTCTCCTCTTTCAGTGAACGATGGAAATTTATATAAAAAATGTCCCTGTTTTTTTCTGGTCATTTCTCATCAAGCTTCACCTCTAGCCTGTGCAACATTGAATTAGATACATACATGGACATGCAGTGCAATTTGGACTACCGTTGGCCCAACTGGCCCTTTTCAGCATATAATCACCTTTAAAATATGCAAAATCATACCACGCTTTAAAACACTGTATCACTTAGTGCTCACTAGAGAAATAGATTTAACATAAAACATAACATGACATATAGAGGAATTTACAAGGTAGGCTTTCAGTGGCTACCTATAGGGTCAAGTGTGCAAGAAGGCAGAAGGACTGTGTGCCATCTGGAGATCTGAATGATCTAGTCAAAGTTCAAAGCTCACTGTAGATCACTGTGTAAGTCCTATCAGAGGCAGGTGGGTCTCAGATGGAAGGCTAAATGGAATGTGCTAGATGGCTAAGGTCTGTGCTGGAAGCCGAAGGGTCTGTGTTGAAAGGCTGTTATTCCCTTTATTCTATTCGTACTACAAACCTGTGAGGTCAGTACCACTTACAGCAAGCTGTGTATTCTCTTTCCAGCAAGCCCTTTCACCACATCCAGAGCTGAACTAATTCAATTAGATGAGCATTTCTTTCTGAAGCTGACATGATCAGTTAATTATTACAGATATTAAACCACATTTTCATTCACCTGTACTCAAATGCTAAATATTCTATGCCATATTATCATAATATGTTGAATGAACATGATTTTAAAAAATTATTTTATTAGAACATTTTACACATACAATATGGCCACATTTACCACTGAGAATTTGTACCGGTTCATGACATATCTTGATTCTCATTTTTTCCCTAAACATGATTTTTTTAAACCAATTAAAATAATACTGGTACCTTGGCCTTGACAAATACATTTCTGACATGTGTAAGTTGCTCAGGCTTATGGGATTGTTATAACAGCCATAAAAATGAAAAATATTTAATTTAGACCAGAGTTAGTTAAAAGTATAAAAAACTAATCTTAAAGAGTGGAGTGAGCCAAATTAAATCCTAGAAGGAACACAAAATAAAATTCAAAGTAATAATTCTAATTCTACTCCTAATTAGCTGTGGAATACTAGTTTGTTTTTCATCAATTTCTGCAACTCAAAAGTGAGCATGATAATATGTATATCAGTTTCAATAAGTAATAAATAAATGTACTTAAAGCCCTTACTATAAAGTACGTTAAAATCATTATTTTCATTTTTATATTTATTAACACATTTCTGTCCACTTCAAATTACCCACTTTCTGGATCAAGTATACACAATTGTTCTGAGGATAGAATGTCATTGTGACTTGCAATTGGCTACAGTTAGTTTTCAAGTATACTAGATTTGAGATACAAATTCTAGATTTTATGGAGTCTTTAATTCTCATCCCCTAAGAGAACATCTTTTAAAAGATCATTTTTCTCAAATATAAACAATTTCTCTTTTATATGCTCAAAGAAAGTATTCAGAGGAGAGATGAAATGTGTATTAAACCAAAGTTTTTTTTTTTTTTTTTTTTTTTGAGACAGGGTCTCGCTTTGTAGTTCAGGCTGGCTCTGCGCTCACTGTGTAGCCCAGGCAAACCTCGAACTCAGCAATCCTCCTGTCTCTGCCTCCCGAGTGCTGGGATTACAAGCATGAGCCACCATGCCCGGCCCAAAGTTTTGTCTTAATTTTAAAATATAAATTTTACTTTTTAAGAGAAGTCTTATATTTACAGGAAAATTGAATGAGTAGTTTTCATCTAACTCTTTCCTATACCCATGCATAGCCTCCTCCATGACCAACATGATTCATCAAAGCAATGTTTTTTGGTTACAGTTGAGGAACACACCATTGCTAACACCCAAAGTCCACAGTTTATATTAGTATTCATTCTTGGTGCTGTACCATGTGTAGGTTTTGAAAAATGTGTGACTTATAGTCACTGTCATAATAACACACAGGAGTCCTCTGTGCTTGGCCTGTTCATCCCAAAGGAAAGCCTTTACTCCTAGAAACCACTGAACATTTTACTATGCCCCAAGTGCTACATTTTCTAGAATTTCATATAGTCGGAATCATACAGTATATAGATTTGGCTCTTTTCACCTAGTAATATGCATGCAAATATTCTATATGTGCCTTTATAGCTGTTGCTTCATCTCCTTCTAGGATTGAATAAGGTTCCCTTGTCCAAATGAACTCTGCTTTGTCCATTCCCTGCCAAAAAGCTTATCAGTTTCTTCTAAGCATTGGTGATCATGGATAAATCTATTCTAAAATTCTATGGGGAACTTTGTGTAAGAACATAACTTTTCATTTCCTTTGAGTAAATAGGATCAATATGACTGATTCCTATTGTAAGAATATGCTCAGTTTTATAAGAAATCAATAACCTGCCTTCCAAAGCTTCTGGTCAATTTTTCAATCCTCTCATCAGTGAATGAGTGCTTTTGTTGCTTGATCTTCTCGCCAGCATTTTTTGGAACTTGTCCAGCCCAATAGGTGTGCTATCATCTTGCTATAATTTTCAATTTTTTAATAAGCTATAATGTTAGATATCAGTTCATGTGCTTATTTGCAACCTGTATATCTTCATAAGCAGGTGACAATTTGCATAGTTTCACATTTTATAATTAGGTTGTTTACTTTGCATTGAATTTTAAGAGTTCTGTGTATATTTTAAATAACAATACTTTATCAGATGTGTTTTGCAAGTATTTTCTCCACTGTGGCTTGTCTTGGAATCATGTGAACTTTTATTAAGTTATGATAGCTCTACAGGGTTACTAGTGGTCAAGTCTTGATGCTCAAAAACAAGAAGTTTCACTAAGCATAATGAAATGCTATTTGGAAATTTTTTATGATTTCAATCAAAACAATTTTTTTCTTAGGATTTAATGTTCTCAAAAAAGAAGCTGCTAAAAATTTTGATTAAATGGATAATACTTGAAGATTGCATTTTGATTCAGTTAAATTTCTTATTATTCCTAAAATGTTGAGATTATGAGAGGAACTCCATTTAAATATTTAAGATTTAAATAGTTATGCACATAAGTATAAGTTGATTGGCCTAGAATTTTTGACCACAAATATTTTCCATCTGGTCTCTTAAGACTATGCTATATTTTCTTTGTAGAGACAATTTTTATGAGAAATACAGGAGTTTCAAGGAAAATTTCCCAATTACTATCCATCATGTGAACTGTAATAAGCAGTATGCATGTTGTGTTAGTTAACTTTCTCTCATTGGTGTGACAAAATACTTGACATCCAGAATTAAAATGGAAGGGGTTTGTCTTACATTTCATAGAGGTCTCAGTTCATAATCAGCTGCTTCTGAAACTAAAATGGTGAACAAGCATCACAGAGGAGAAGCAACATAACACACACATGGCAGCAAAGTAAAAATAGACTTTTCAGAGTCTCCCCGCCCCTTTTATTTTATTCAGGCTACTTAGGGTGGGCAGCACTCACACCTTTCATCCTAGTGCTTTTAAGCCTAGAATTGCATCACAAATCAATTCCAGCTTCACGCAATCTAGATCAAGCCTGTGAGCACCAGAGGTTGGGGGTGCGGGATGTGTAGACCCAACACATGACACATGTTTAACTATAGTTTGATGTCTTTAAGTCTTTTTGAAGGATATTCAGAGGAAGCATGGCTGGATTAAGTGGAATTTCTAGTTTTAATTGTTTGAGGAATCTTCATATTCATTTCCATAGTGGCCATAATTCATATTTCTGTAGATGGTGTAGAAGAATTCTCTAGCATTTATTCTTTCTTGACTGTATAATGATAGCTATTCTCCCTGGAGCAACACAGACTATTAGTGTTGTTTTAATTTGTCTTTACATGTTGGTCAAGGGTGTATATTTTTTTCACTTACTTACGGGGCATTTGTACCTCTTCTGAGAAAAATGTATTCATTTCATTTGTCCAGTTTTGGAGATCTAATTTGTTGTATGGTGTATATAGGCTAAATATCAGTCCTCTGTCTCAGGTCTAGCTGCAAAAATTTTATCCTCATTCTGTAGGTTCTTTTCACTTGTTTTTTGTTTCCTTTGCAATGCAGATCAGATATGATCCCCTTTGTTGATTCTTAGTGTTACTTCTTGTGCAATTGAAGTTGTGTGCAGAAAATCCTTGTCTAGACCTCAGTCTTCATAATATCATCTATTTTATTTTCTTGAAGAACCATTGTTTTTTTTTTTTTTTTTTTTTTTTTTTTTTTTTTTTTTTTTTTTTTTTTTTTTTTTTTTTTTTTTTTTTTTTTTTTTTTTTTTTTTTTTTTTTTTTTTTTTTTTTTTTTTTTTTTTTTTTTTTTTTTTTTTTTTTTTTTTTTTTTTTTTTTTTTTTTTTTTTTTTTTTTTTGCTTTTTGAGACAGGGTCTCGCTTTGT
>PVIC010039998.1:0-16882 GCA_004025085.1 Thryonomys swinderianus | reverse complement strand
AAGAAAATGAAGCCATTCAAGAAGTTGGAGATGGTTGACAAGCAGCAAGGAAATTGGAATGGAGTTCCGAGTTCATGGAAGACTTAGCTCATGAAAGGAAAATTAAAGGAGGGGGTGAAATTTCATATGTAATTTCATCTATCCAGTTTTTTCCCCTCATCTTTATTAGTGGCAGTGTGTGTTCTCTGCTCACTGACTGACTGCATCTACTCATTTCAATATGTTCTCTTTATTTTTCTTTAATATATTTTCTTTTATCAGTTGATCACATATTGCTTTTCCTCAACTATAGTACTCTTAAAATTGAGATGCTATACTCCTATCTAAACCTAACCTATGTACAGCTAACTTAGTTTTGTCCTGTCTCTGTGCTGTTATAACAAAATACGTGAAACTAGAAAATTATAAATTCTTTATGAGAAAATTGAATTTTCTCACTGTCTTGGCAACCATAATGTCTAACCTCAAGATGCAGAAAGCTCCGTCATCTGGGGAGGTCTTGCTTTCTGCTTGCAGGAGGGTGGCTTGGACGTGGGCTCCTTCAGTGACTGTTTCCTCACATAGCAGGAAGTGAAGGGCAAAGCACAGACTTCCAAACAAGCCCTCTCATGAATTGTTAGGATCTCACAAGGGAGGAGCCCTGCTCAGCTCTCTCAGGCCTCATTGGTAATCCCTGGGCCTTGAAGTTACCTTCAAACCATAGTAACTTTGGTAGCTTTTGATCATGGTCTTTCTTTTCATTTCCTATCATATAATGTACACTTAGACTACTTAGTAGAGCTGTACAATGTACTCGAATATTCCTGTTTCAAAACCCTGTCTCACATGAACACACTGGATCTTCGAATGTGTGTTAATAGCTATCGGTTCTTTTGAGGTGAGGGAAACTTAGGACAAATAATCAATTTGTTGTCTTTACAGTTTATTCATGTCACTGCAACATAAAGTTTCACATATAGTCCTCTTTATTAAGAGGAAAGAACTATAGAAATGTTATTAAATAAAACATAAATAACTACACAAAAGAACTTTAAAATACTTGAGCTAGAATGTTCCTTACACTTTATGCTGTCTCTGGACTTGGTGAAAGTGCTACTATTTGTTTTTAAGCACTAGGCTTTGGAGTTTTCTTAGACTGTTTTGTAAATATCTAGAGGTTGTTGGAACTTCCTTCAACTATAAACCTGATAGTGTAATACTGTTCAAAACACAATTTTGTTTAGATTGATTTATGTACTTCAGAAAGCAGTAAGTATTGAATGTAATGGACTCGCATGGCCTTGTTAGGCTCTAACTGAACTATAACCCCAGCCTTTTTCATTATATTTGAAGATGGAGCTTTACTAAGTTGCCCACTCCGGTCTCAAAATATCAATCTTCCCATATCAGCATTTTTAGGAGCTTAGATTAAAAGCCTATGACACCAAACTCATGTTGTATTGTCAAATTTGAAAATTAAGGTCACTACTACTTAAAACAGATGATAATTGAATAGTTTATTCAAAATCCTGTGAAAAAGAGATATTTTGTGTAATACCCCACAAATTTAGATTGAAGGTGTTCTTTGTCATATGGGCATTTCTCAGAATCATTTAAGATTCATTACTTTGTAGTATTTTCTCCAGCCCCCATCCATATAATATATATATATATATATATATATATATCCACATATATATATGTGGATATATATGAATATATATATCCATATCTATATCTATCTATCTATCTATATCTATCTATCTATCTATCTATCTATCTATCTATCTATCTATGAATAATAGCTCTGTCCCCGTAATTTCTGTGTCCACAGTTTCCAATTGTCAGAAACCTGGAATCATAATATGACTGATAGAAGTCTTAGCTTCTTTATCATTAACTAGGCTTAATATATCTAGGACAGTGTAAGGTCATTCCTCTACTTGTTTGTGATTTTCACTTATCATACACCATAATATTTTGCAGCAAAGTAAAATGGCTTTATCTGACAGAAGAAGAAAAACGATTTTTCTATTTCAAAGTTGAAAATATACATTTTATAAGGGAAAGAGCAAGTACTTTGAAGCTGTGTGAAGGTAGTTTTAATTTGCAAGGCAAATGAGCATTTTATTTTATCTTTATAGTTTGTCATTTTTTATACTTCACTGATGAAACCTGATAAACCCTAGAACAGCTCCCTGCTTTTAGCTGATTTTTGTTTGTTCAAGGTCAGAAAAGCTAGATAATTTTTTTCTTATATTTCTGCTTTTGAAAGAGCAAATTTTAAGCAAATGAAGTTGCTGAGAAGAGGATGCTATGCCTAGTGAGAAAAAAAAAGGTGTAAAAACAGTAAAAGTACCAGGAAAAAGTGTCCCTGTTTATGAAGTAAGACTACTGCAATACATCTTCTGTTTATACAATAACATGGTTAAATAAAATGTGCAATTGGAATCCCATGAGAATCAGCTTCAATGCACAAATTTCCTAAGGTGTTTTATATTACATCTGTGGGAATTCATTGGTCAAATGCTCTTCTCTTTTGGGAAGTACAACGCTAAAAATATGATTTTGATAAAGCTTTTGTAAAATGTGAATCTTAATTTGTCTTCTTGTTTATCCAAAATAAATACTGCTTTTGGATGGCTATGATTAAAAACATAAAATCCCTATTGTAAGTTACAAAATTTTATAATAGATTGGCATTTTGCTTATTTTCTGCAATAGTTATCACTAACTTAGGTATAGCTAAGCTACTTTCCAAGAATCTATGAAGAAAACATTAAATTACATGTGCTCACTGAAGACTTGAGACCAAGTTTTTGTCGTGTTTTATCTGATATATGTGTTGGAGATGTGCATTCTTGAATTGGAGAATCTAAGTAATGATACTTTTTCTAAGAGAAAGTTGATTTCACACTGGCAAGGATATATTGCTGCAAATTACAGTAAATAACAAAGAATTTTGAATGAGCATTACCTCCATGTGGTGGGATTGTACTTTTCTCTTTTCTAGTAAAAATTTGTGCTATTAGTCTACTTTGAATTTTCAGATTGTAGTCATTCACTAGATGCCTTTGACTCTCATTAAAACATGATTTATTTGAAAAAAGAGCTACTTTTTCATCTTTACTTATTTGTATCCTATCATGATATATGTCATACTTTAGAAAGTTAAAAATAAATTTATTTGATCTTTATTTAATGCTTAAAATGTAATATATGAAAAATATACTTGAGATAAAAAGCATAACTACTCATCATGCTGTTAAACATGTCTCTTGATACGTCACTGATAATCACTCCTGTTGGAGTCATGAGAAAAGTTCCGCCAGGGTATATCATTGTGCTGTCTTTAAAGGCCAAGTTTAAATCCATCATCTAAAACTAACTGAATAAATACATCCATAATCTAAATAACAGAGTAATGTTCCCAATACTCTGCGACTTCAGAACTTGATCTTACAGACAACAGAAACATTTCACATCAGCCATTTGTTCAGTTCTGACTACTAGAGTTTTTGCGGAGGGTGGTTCAAGCCGCATGTGCACTGGAGTGCCTCAGGAGCCACGTGAGGGTACAGTTCACTGTGGCTCTATATGGAATCCTCACCTCCTTTGGTTCCAATACCCAGGTCCAACAACATCCTGTGTTCATATCTTTTTTCCAAACTAATAAACCTACATGACCCCAGAACAACCCTGTTGCAAACCTTGCCCCTTAGTACAAACCATGCTTTCTTTCCCCTCTCGAGTGACCACATCAAAATTGTCCTGTCCATTGGTTGCTCTTCAAACAGAAATCTAGTTTGATGTTTTAAAAAGCATTTGTGGTACACATTACTGATCAAAATCCATGATCCATTTATTCAGATTAAGCAAAGCATTGTTTTAGTTTTCAAACCATGGAGATGCTACCTAGTATCATAGTATAGGCCAAGATTGACTCAAAGACATGCTTATCTTGATCTACTGTATACATAAATTGAAAAATAACATTGTTTTAAAAAATACATTTATTATCATAAAGTTATAAAAAGTTTACTTGTATAGAAATAAAACAGAGGATTCCCTGCAGATTTTAAAATATTTTGTCTCTTTTAGAAAGTAAATCCAGTTCCATTATATTTATTTCCTACAATGTCTTATATGCTTCATCTACTCTCACATTTTTTCTATCCCATTAATAAATAAATGTTACTAACACTTAGCTTTTCTAAACAAATAAGCTTTTCAAAGTATTTTAAACATAATCAACTAATCACTGAATATGTTAAACAAAAATGAAATTGTCCGATAAGCCTAATCATCACTTCAATGTATTATAATTCTCATGCTAAGATTGTAATTGTCAGTATCGACTCTCCAGTAATTTCTTAAATTATCTACCCAGTTTTTTTTAGATTTAACAGTAATGCATTATTTACCTCATTTAAATTTTACATAAAATCTCAACTTTCTAATGTATTTCCTGAGAAATAAAATAATTGCCTAAATATTTTCATGATCCTTAATTGAGAATCACATAAAAGATTTGGCTATTTACATTTATTATGTTATTCAGATCTGTAAAAACATTGTAGTAATTACATCTTGTTGAATTTTTAAAATCCTATTATATAAATATCCTGGAGCTGATAGCCTGTCGTCGGCCACCACAGAGCAGTGAGAGAGCCGTGGGGTGGCCCAAGTTCCTCCGCAGCTTTTCCCCAGGCTTTGAGAAGGAAGTGTTCCTGCCAGGTGGACGGACAGAGTAGGCTGCGACTGAGGTGCACTGTGTGAGAACCCCAAATTCTTCTAGATGAAGCAGGAGGCCCTCAGTCACCTAACAGAGGGCAGAGCAGAGCTGATCATCGCCCACTGCCTGGCCACTTTCAAATGAGTTCTAAAATGTATGACAAGTATTTTGATGTAGTGTGAAAACATTCCAAGGGAGGGGATAGAGGTAAGTAAAGAAAGAAAATGTTTATGGTAAAAAAGGAAACAAAGCTTATGTATATAGGGGGCGAGGGGTTGTAGGGGAGGTAGGGAAATGGGAAAAAATCAGTATGAAATCGTGTCATGTACTGGCACAAATTCTCAGTACCCATTATAATACTGAAGCATATATACAATGTACCAATTAAATCAATTAAAAAAAAAAAGAATGCTCACAGTGTTGCTGTGCTGGGCCAGGGGAGAAATACTGAACACCAACTCCTGATACAATGTGCAGAAAACTACTGAGCAAGCAGAGTCTTACTTCAGCATGAAGCCCAGTTACTGAGAGATTGAATACAAACTGCAAAGCAGGGCAGCACTGTGGAACAAATGCACAAGAGGAGTAAATCTGTACATAATACTGCAAGTTAATTGACATACACCTATTTTCTCAAAGTATGTAATATATGGCCTCAAAATGTTCTCAAGATCTTTTGAGTCAGAGTTTTAATATTTTTTTTTCTTTTGACAGGGTCTCGCTTTGTAGTTCAGGCTGGCCCTGAGCTCACTAGGTAACCCAGGCAAGCCTCGAGCTCAGCAATCCTCCTGTCTCCACCTCCCGAGTGCTGGGATTACAGGCGTGAGCCACCATGCCAACCCAGCAGCCCTGTGGTATGTGGTATTGATTGCTGGTGGGCGTGAGTCACTACATCCGGCATTGTATGTGGTTACCACGGATTGAACTCAGGACCTTGCGTTTGGGAGACAGGTGCTGGAACCACTGAGTAAATCTCCAGCCCAATAATTGTATATTTTTAAAGGTCTAAAACATTGACTTTCTTTTCAAGTTTTTTTACTTTCTTTTATCTTGGAATATTTTAATTAATATAGCACAGCACCTCGTTTTCTTTTGCCTGCTGTCAGATTCAAGATATTGTCGAATGGCAGCTTTTTAAAGGGAATTAAAAATCAAAAGCCTGTTTGTCCGGGTATCCAGTCACTGTGACCCATCTGCTCTGTGTTTCATTTCACTGGGTAGGATCGAAGAGGAGAGAGGAGAAGAATGAAAATCTGATCCTTTCTTGTGTGCTCAGAATCTCTTGAAGCAAAACTGTGTGAAAACACAGACCTACTGTCAGGCAAAGAGAAAGGGCCAAGGAGGAGCAGTTATCTCAACACAGTTGGGGGGGGGGTCTTCTCACCCCACTGATTCCTGATGGTACTAGAAGAACCCACTGTGTGAGGAGAAACACCACCCACTACACTGCTTTCCACAGAAGCGAATTTACCAGCAAGCGAAGTACACCCAGTGAATGAGTGAACGAAGTATTTAGTACCTAGTACACCTATGTCAACCATTTTAACAAGCTTCACATGTCTTCTTTATATGATTTCCTGTTATTGTGTGGTTCTCAGAAGGCAAATGAAACACAGTACAAAGTCCACAAAGGTACTTACAAAATGTATTTTGGTTACTATATTTTGTTTTCTATTATATGTCTTAAACATTTTATAGCTTAGATTAAAATTCATAGTGGAAAAAAGAAGCCTAATTTCTGGGAAGTATAGTTCACAATGGAAAGATATGTTTTTTAGCTGGATTTCCATGTGATGATTTTCAAATTCAGTATTTGTTTTAATTTAGATATTAGTGGTTTTAAAGTGTCATGAATTAGACTGGCATGTGTGGCCCATAGCCCTCATGTTTTTGGCAGTATGGTTACTGGATCACAGGAGTGCTCTAGGGGATGTGTTACAGGGGCTGGGAGGAGGAGGGGCCTGGCAGGTGGGCCAGGCACTCCTACCCTGCTCTCTTCTGTCTGCTTGCCGTCCACAATATGAGCAGTTTCTATCTGCCAGACCCTTTCCCAACACCCTTCCACCTTGAACTAGTCAGCTATGGATTGGATTCTCAAAGCACATGTGTCAAAATGAATCTTTCCTTTAAATTAAGTAAAATGACTAAGACAAATGATAAGATCAAAATATTTAATGTTATGAATAACAAATACAGTAATAAATATAGTAAAAAACATTTTATACATTCTTTATGGCAGAATAATATTCTATTTTATAAAAAGAAAAATAACACATCTTCTTTATCCATTCTCCAGTTGATGGGCATTTGGGGTGTTTCCAAGATTGAGCTATCATGAATGGAGCTGCTATGAACAAGGGTATACATCTGTCTTTCCAATATGATTTTTTAAAGAATGACAAGATTGATTCATTTATGTGCAAATGGAGACACCTGGAGGATATACTAATAAGTGAAATACATAGATCATAGATAGGCAAATACTATGAACACCTGTAGATGCAAATGGGCTCTAGAAAGTATGAGTTTTTATAGAATGGGAAATTTCCGTAGGAAATTTGGTGTGGGAATCTAATGAGGGGAAGGAATCAATATGATTCAGAAAGAAAATAAAAGAGTATGTATAAGGGGAGGGGAGGTGTGGGTGGGTAGGGATATGGGTAAAAATGAGAATTAACCTGTGTCATATGCTGGTACAAATTCCCCAATGTTGTATGTGATTGTGAGATGTATATAAATTGTACCAGTAAAGAATTCAATTAAAAGAAAAAGAAAAAAACATTTTATACAAAGCTGGGCTCTCAATCTTATACATAACAACTTTGTATAGTCTCAAATTCATCTCAAGAAGTAAAATAATAGTAACAATTTTCTAACTTTAAATATATTTTTTACATTTAAAGATCTAGTATATAAGTTTGCAGGAGTTTAATTGAGTTTATACTTAAAATAATTCTATTTCAAAGACTGTGACCATGAAAACAAAACCATTTGGAATCAACTCAGTAAATGGTGGGACTCACAACAGACCAACTACCAAACACCCACAAAGGGACTTGTGAAAGTACAGTGGTATTTTGTTTCAGAAATACTTTTGTTTGCAAACTATTCAGCTCCCTAACAGAAGTGTACTTTCATTTGTGAACTCTCCAGCTGGCAATGAACACAGTCATGGGCAGCTTTCCTTCATGAACAAGAGCATGGCCATCTTTTCCTGAAAAAATGCAATGAATTAAGTTCAGAAAGCAAAGTACTGCTGTATCTCATAAAGTGACAAGTACTATGGGATAAGTGATTGAGAGGGAATATTTTGAGGGAAATTAATAGCAATGATAATATTCTTTCTGTTACTGTGAATTTTAATTGATTTTATTGGTATATTTTATACATACATTATGATCATATTCAACATTGAGGATTTATAACTGTACATGTCTTATCTTGATTCTCACGTTTTTTTTTTTCTTCCCCTTGCCTTCCTTACAACTCCTAACTTTTATATACAAAAAAACTTTATTTTTTTAAAGAAGTCTCATTTTGTAGCTCAGGCTGGCCCAGAGCCCACTACATAGCCCAGGCAAGCTTCAAACTCAGCAGTCCTCCTGCCTCTGCCTCCCAAGTGCTGGGATTACAGGGGTGAGCGACCATGCCTAGCATGCTTCTTTTTTTTAACTACCTAGTTTATTCTTTCCCTTCCTTATTTTCCCTGACCCACCCTTTACTTTTCCTTTCTGCACATCTTCTTCCTATTTCACATTACCTGTCAAACATTTTTAAATTCATTTGCACTGTCAGTTTTTCATACTAGAGAAAAGATACAGTCTCTATATATCTGTGTCCTATTTGTTTCACTTATGAGTATGTCCTTAAAGTATGTCCTTTTGAGTAACTTTAAAATTTCACTGTCTATGACACATTCAGATTGAAAAATTCAAAGGTCATTAAGCAAAATGATTATCCAGAATGTGTGAACATATCTTCACCGTGGACTCCAAGGTATAGCATCTCGTCTCTTGTATAAGAGAAATGAATTTACAGGAAATATGTGTGTCAACCTGTGTCAGACAACTGGACCCGGACTTCAGCACGTGCAAAATAATAGTATCCAGAGGGACTCAGAGTAAAGCAGCAGAATTTCCAAGGACATCCATATCTTACAAAAACATAGACAAGAACTGTTGCCTGTTTTTGCATCAAATTTAATAAATACAATATTTTATGTAAATTAATGTCATGTCTGTGGAACAAACTCCTTCAGGAATATTTGTGAAACAAAATGTAGAGTCTAGGAATGTTATGTGAGTCAGTTGATTACATAAAATTTCTATATTTTAAGCCTCAATTCAAAAAAGGGCATCTGAAATGCACAGACTTTTTTTTTTTTTTCAGATGAAGAAGTAAAGGCAGAGAAGAAATACATAAAAATATGTTCAGCGACGCTGGTCATTCAAGAGGTGCAGATGAAAACAACACAGAGCTTTCATCTCACTCCATAAAGAGTGGCTCTTATCATGAAAGCAAGCAACAGCATGCTGGCAAGGCTGTGGGGAGAGAGCAACCTTTCCCCACGGTTGGTGGGAGTGTGAACTGGTGCGACACGATGGAGATCAGTGTGGGGAGTCCTCCAACACCAGGACTAGAGATCCCATTTGACCCCGCTATCTTCCTGCTAGGTGTTCACATGAAAGAATTGAAAGAATCATACCACAGTGACATATGTGCACCCATATTTATACCAGTTCAGTTGGTAAAAAATAAATCTTCAAAACAGCCCAAGTGCCCATCAACTGGAGAATGGATTAAGAAGATGTTTTTTTTTTTTTTAATAGAATGGAGTACTACCTGTAAGGGATGATAAATAAGAAACTTGTATGCTTTAATTGATGTACCTTGAGGGAATACTCATAAGTGAAATAAGACACAGAAGTATAAATACTATATTGTATCTCTGGAATAGGAAACTAAAGGTGTAAATGAGGTCCAGAAGCTATGACAGATATTGCAAAATAGTAAACAATTTTTTTTCAAAAGTAAAAAGGAAAAGGGGTAGGAAAAAATGAAGAAAAAGAAAAACTGTAGTTAAAAACAAACAAAAAAAGGAAATAAAACATGTATACAGGGAGTTGGAGGGTGATAGAATGGGCAAAGAAAATGGAAAAAGTGATAATCAAGATATGTCACATACAGGTACGAATTTTTTTTTGTTGAATGTGGTCATAATGTATATAGAAAATGTATTAAACTCAAAAAACTCTCAGGAAATATGGTATTCTAACTTTGATTATTACTACAATTTTAGCGATTATGCTGTTTATAAAATTTCCACACATATTAGCTGACACACTTTGTGTAGCTACCCTATTACGTGACAGAACTAATAAGATAAATCTGTTCTCCGTCAAACATACAAGACATTTAATTTCACTTTTCTGGAGATAATAGTGGAAGTATCACATTGGGTCTATTTTGCTTCTCTTTCAATTCACAGAAAGAATTTACAGTAGAAATAGATAATGTAAAATAATACAGTGAAATAAAATATACAGCATAATCACAAGATGTCAAAACTGACATAAAATACAGAACCAATCACAACTGTTTTGTGTATTCATCACGCTGCAATCCACACAGGTATTCCTACATGAACAATTATTTCCTTAACTGATTTTTAATTTTATTTTCATTATATTTTTAGTAATCTTCCCTAACATATTTATTTCAAAGATGTATCTGACCATAGTGTAAAAAAAGGATTTCAGCATATATCTATGCAATTACAAATTTTCACACATAGGTTCAAGTGAAATGTATGAAATATAGGAAAACCTGGTAAGAAAGAATAGGAAGTATATCAAACCAGAACTTTTCTGCATAACAAAAGGGTGAAAAATATATGAAGAAGCCAAATGAGATGGGAAAATATGAAATTATTTTATGTACTTAAATGTGTATTTGATCTCACTGACTAGCTTAGATCACTTCATTTTAAATGCTAAATCATTTCTAATTTGAATACAATCTTTCAAAACTGACATACCATTTCAAAATGCTCACAAGAAATAGCACCTGTCAGATTTCATTTTTAAGTGATTATCTTTTAAGCAACAGTTAAAATTAGGTCCCTATAGTCTATCTCTCTAATTACTATTCAACAGTGTGGTTTTCAAATATTTGAAAATTTGAGGAAATAAAACTAATAATGGGAGTTAATTAACACATTACCTCTGTTGTTTTGACTGCTTTTGTCATTAAAGTAACACTTTCTAGTACGTACACAATGAATTAGATGAAATGATTCAATTAGCATTAATGTCACCTTATTAGGAAGCATTTCTCACAAAATGAAACTGGGTTGTCTGTGTAGTGAAACACAATAAAGGAAAAAAAGAAAGACACACTCAAATACATTTAAGAACTACAATCATTAATTCTATAATAATATAAAATGTAATCAATTTGCACTATCATACAGAAAGGTGACCAAACTGTTAATCTTGTCGAGTTTTACTCATTATTAATAATAATACCAACCATAAATGTAATCATATGTTACATTAGGTCATTGGAGAATCTGGCTTTGCTGATTATGTTCAGATAAAAACTGCCAGGCATAACTTTAACCCAAATATAGCAGTGAGTAATAGTGACTGAGGTTACTGGTGCTGGGATATAAACTCCATTTCTTAGAATTTTGCTTTCTCCACTCTATGTCTCTGTAAATAAGCTTATATGCTTATGTGACTTAATATTCTTTTCTGAAATCTATGAGGAGAAACTGTGTAGGTACATATTTGTAAGAATTTTATATTGTCTTAATCCATAAAACATACCTTGCTTTTGAGAAGCAATTTTTAAATCATTTATCTGCTCCACTAAGTTGTGAACAGACAAAATGCATTTTTTGAGTTGATCTGTTGTCATACTTGTTCTCAGACATGGAAAACTTTAAAAGTAGTTAACTTGTATTTATGAGGTATAACTATGCAATGTCTTGCCTTGAGTTTTACTATTACAGTGATGTGCTTAGAATTCCTCAATCAAATAAAAACACAGAAAAGAAACAAAAATAAACATTGAAAATAGTTTAATCATGCATAGAAAATAGTAGAATATGTTTGATCATAAAAAGTGAAGCAAAGAATAGTTATATTCTGAATAATTAAATTGGAGTGATTGTAATTCATAAACTTGACTATCATAAACATTATTTACTTTGCTCTATATATTATGTATTAAATGTAAGGTTATCAGAAGGTATATTCAGTTTAGTAATAATTCATAGAACATCTAAAAATTTATATAATAAAAACCTTTCTAATTAACAATTTATTTATTTATTTATTTATTTATTTATTTATTTATTTATTTATTTATTTATTTATTTATTTATTTTTTGTGCACCGTTCCTGGAAGTACTGCAATACCAGGTCGATGCGTGGAGAGGACGGAGCAAGCTCCTATTCCAACTCTCAGCTCCAAAAATCCATTTACTATATTGTCCTCGGATAGAGGATGTATCAGATATTAAACTGATAAGAACAGATACTATACTTGATCTTAGCCAAAAGACCGAGAAGCGATAACAATGTTTTTATTTTTAAAAACTAAGTGGGGTATAATCATCAGATAATTAGATATTGTGATATTAATCTTGGAAAAATCTTACATCTAAACATAGGCACTACTATATATTTCAAAAAGCATTTATTTTAAAGAAAATGTTAAGTATATCTTTTTTTTTTTTTTTGGAGACAGGGTCTCGCTTTGTAGTTCAGGCTGGCTCTGAGCTCACTATATAGTCCAGGCAAGCCTTGAACTCAGCAATCCTCCTGTCTCTGCCTCCCAAGTGCTGGGATTACAGGCGTGAGCCCCCACGCCCGGCGAATATCATATATTTTCATCACAAGATATTTATTATCCAAGAATTTCACTGGTATGAATGGAATCCATACAATAACTACTAAAATTATTTCAAGTTTTTAAAATTATGATATAAATCCATGTAATTAATGACAATTAACAAGCTATATTATGGTTTTAAACAATTTATTTGAACAAATTAAGAGAAAAATGAAAATACTTCACAGATGTAAAGATCATTTAGCTTGTTTCTCTACTTCTGCTAAAAATGTGCTTTCTTTGGCAAATCACACATTGAAGTTGAAAAAAAATGAGAACAGATAATGTTTAGAAAAAAACCCAAAAATGGAATGCCAATTAACTTTTTCACCCTACATGAAAACTTTTATTTTTATTTTTCCATTCATCGATTTTATTTGTTCAAGGTCTAACCTTTATTGAATCTAAAATGTCTCCAAAAATCTCATGAGCTCAGTGCTGTAGTTTTAAGAATGTGACAGGATCATGGGCTGTGAATATGTAGTGGATTAACCCATGATCCATTCAAAGTTGAGATTTCTTTTGTGACATAGAATGAGTCCAAAGTACGTCACTGGGGGCATGACTGGGAAGAGTGTATTTTTGCCTCCTTTCTTGTTTCCTAACAAGATTCTAGCTGATACAGCTATGTCATAAATGAAAGATGATATTAGCATTCATATCAGTGTGCATCCTGTTTGGAGAAGGTAATTGTTTAATAGTCTGAATGCAGAAAATATTAGAATAACTGCTTGGATTATAATAATAAGAGATTTGCTGATGAGAAGTATTTGGACACAAAGAAATGAGGAATTGGATGTATTGGTGAATGTCTTTAATCCCAGTATTTTGGGAGAGTGACTCAAGCAGTTGAAAGTTGGAACCCAGCAGAAATGGAAGAGCAATTTAGTTGATACTCTGTCTAAAAATCAGACTGAAGATGTAGCTCAGTTTAAAGTCCCTGAGTTCAATCCCCAATACCCAAAGTTTTAAATTGGAGAAATAAATGATTCTCTGCCACTGGAATTTATTGCTAATCTGCAGTTCAGAATGTTCCAGAAAGCCATACACTAAAGAATGACAGGGAGGCATCTTTATTATAAATCAAACTGCACCTCATCTATGAACAGTGCTTCAGGTTGGCACTGATTACCACTGTGGATCACAGGAGCTGAGCTTTCTTAGACAACCTGTGTGCACTTCAGGAAGCTGAAGGTAGACACAGATGTTGGGGAAGCAGGATGCTATGTAGACTATAGAAGCATGTTGACTAACACACTGGAGTCACAAAATAAGAAAGAAATCCCTTTCACTGGCTGTGTTTATCACAGGCCAAAAAGAAATTTGTAGCTGAGAAGCATTGTTGGTAATTATTATAACACTGAATTGAATCAAAATACATTGGAGCCGGGTGTGGTGGCTCACGCCTGTCATCCCAGCACTCAGGAGGCAGAGGCAGGATGATTGCTGAGTTTGAGGCTTGCCTGGGCTCCATAGTGAGCTCAGGGCCAGCCTGAACTACAAAGCGAGACCCTATCTCAATAAAAAAATAGCATTGGAATAGAAACAGTTTGCCCAAATTGTCATATGCCCTATGAATTATAGCCCTATATAGTAAGTGCAGCAAATCTACGGAGCAGAAGTCTGAACCAGAGAATGACCTCCAGACTCCTCATTCCCATAATATGAACATGCTGGGATATCAAAATACTGATTATGTTACATGGAAAGTTGGATTTTGCAAATGCAATGAATGGCTTTGAATTAATTCAAACAGAGTTTATCCACCTTGAGTTAATTGAATCATGAGTTGTTTTAAGCAGAGAGTTTCCCTGTTTGAAGCATAGCTTCTTCTCCTCATGCAACAGTACTTTAGAAAGATTCCAGTGACAGGGCCTCCTGTGGTTAGAATGGAAAGGGCATGGAAAGACATATTCAAGAGACTTCTAAGTTTCCTGAGAGTCAGAAAAGAAAACAGCCATCTCATGTGTGTAGCACAGGTAGATAGATTTTAGCAACACCCTGACGAAGCCTGAAAACGTACTCTTTCCCAGCACCTCCAGATAGCAATGCATCCCAGCCGACACCTTGCTATGACCCTGAGAGTTCCAGTGTGGATAGCAGCTATGAAGCCCACCTGGACTTTTGACTTATAGAACTGTGAGATAACAGTTGTTTCAAGGTGTGAATTTTGTTATGTTTTGTAAAGTAGCAATACATATCTAATGCATCAAGGTGAAAAAGAGCTGCATAGAAAATAATGTCTAGCAAATTTATTTCAATAAGTTACATTTTAAAAGTTTAATAAATTAATAACATATACCCCTTTCCTTTCTTTACAAAGTTAAGTTTTCAGGCCTTCACATAGTTTAGTATAGTAAAATCAGACTGAAACTCAATATTATTACCGTTACAAACACATTCATAATTTTAATTATTGTTAATACTTTATTCATTGTTAGCATGTTGTGGCTTCTTATTGTTTTTTAAACCAATTTGTGTTTGTGTATTTCATATATATATATTAGTTTGTCTATCTCTGTGGGAAAATACCTGACAACCGCAACATGAAGGAGGGAAATTTATCTGGGTTTATGGTTTCCAAGATTCAACCCAGTATCATCTGGCTCAGACGCAAAAACTAAATGGTAGAAGGGCCTGCTTGAGTAAGCTGCCCAGTATATGAGAAGAGAGGAGAGACAGACAGACAGACAGACAGACAGACAGACAGACAGACAGACGAGAAAGAGACAGAGACAGAGAAGAATACAACCTTCCAGATCCAGCCCCCAGTGACTAACCTCTCCCATGCCTACTCCACCTCCTAAGAGAACATTTAGTTATGAATTCATTAGTTGACAATCCACTGAGGGTCAGTTTCCCAGTGGGCAATTTCTGTCTCAACACCCAACTCTTGAGCACATGAGAACTGGGGTCTACATTTCATATCTAAACCACACCAATCAGTGTTTGAAGGTATGATGCCTGGGTATATTTTGGGGATTTGCTCTTTATTCAGTATATATATATATATATATATATATATATATATATATATATATATATATATATATATATGTATGTGTGTGGTATGTATAAAGATATATATGTGTGTATTATACATGCATGCATATATATGTATATAATTATTCGTACATATATATTTATATATTGTAATTGTATATTATATTTATATATATTTTATATTTATATATATACATACAGACACATTTTCCAGTCCATGATGCCCACAGTCCTCCTCTCCCTGACTGTATGAATACATGAACAAGAAGACTCAGCTGTCGGGCTTCTAGCTGAGCAAAAATTCTTTGGGACTACTCCAGTCTTACTTTGTCTACCTTTCATAATTTATGTCAATTTTTTCTACTTCTTCGGTGATTTTTACATGTTTTTGTATAAACATTGGTAATGTCAACATTTATTATGGTATTCAGAAATTATGATTTATTTATTTAAAGGTGTTGGATGCTTTTCTCTACTCAAAATATGTAATACCTGCTACATATTTTTACCTGAGTTTGTAGCTGGCTTATGAAGCTAAATGTTAGATTGTTATGGTTTAGTAGGTTAATTATTGCAAAGTACAAAGTAGTCATAGACATATGACTTTATACTTTTTTTTTTGAGACAGGGTCTCACTTTGTAATTCGGGCTGGCTCTGAGCTCACTATGTAGCCTAGACAAGCTTTGAACTCAGCAATCCTCCTGTCTCTGTCTTCCGAGTGCTGGGATGACAGGTGTGAGCCACCATGCTCAGCGACTTTATACTTCTTTATACTTTTTTCCTTTAGTGTTTCTACTCTTAAAGTATCCTTGTATATTTTCAGAAAAATGTAGCATTCTATCTATTTTAGATTTATTAGCATAATATTAAAATATTTAAGTAATATTTTATTATTTTGACATTTATCCTTTCTATTATCTATTTTTATTCGTCAACCTATATTTCTGCTGAGAATATATGCTGTTTTCTCCTAAGAACTGGATACCTTTAAACAATCATCTGGATTTATTTTTTCAGAAGGAAAAGTAAACTATGAGAATTATCATTTTAATTATCTTAAGATAATAGTGGGACATTTAGTGGCTTTAGGTGGAAAATGGTATAAACAATCAAATTTAATTACATTAAGAAATTTAGGATCTATACAATGTGGCAAGATAATACAAAGTTGAAAGCAATTACAAAACTTAATTGGAGAAATGATTATAGCTTGGGCTTAGGACAATTTATCTTAGCTAATCCTGTTCATTTTTTTGTTTCTCAGA
>PVIC010039997.1:0-16856 GCA_004025085.1 Thryonomys swinderianus | reverse complement strand
TGCGCCGACTCCCTCCGCCCTCCGCCTCCGCTCCGCCTCCCGCCCCTCCGACTTTAAAGGCACAGGCGGGCACCCCCCGCCCGTGCCGCTGGGCAGTTTTCGGCCGACGCGGACGCTTCTCCTTTAAAGAACTTTCGTCTCATCTCACCTTAAAGGTATCAGATCCTCCCTTCTGCAGAGGACCCAGGATTTAGTTTAGCCGAATCCTTCATTCCCCTTTAATTCTGTAAGCCTACCTTTTCCCATTGGCAAAGGCTGTGGGCCTACTCCCCTCAGGCTCCGCCCCTAAACTGTAGCCATTAGGGGTTTGTAGGATCTAATAGCACGGCTTGTAGCTTCTGACAGTCCCCACAAGCCCCGCCCCTTCCTCCGGGCCTGGATTGGCCGAGTAACCTTGAGCCAGCCCCTGATTGGCCTTCTCACTCTTAACGCTTAAAGTGAGAAAGTAAAGCACGTTAGCTCTGCTGAATGAAGCGCCTTTTTCTTCAGTGCCTGCTTTAGGGCACCAGGAAGGCTGACAGGTGCAAGGAAGTGCGCAAGGAAATGTGCAAGGGCCAGGATAGAAAGAACAGATGAGATTGACTAACCAGCATCTGAGCCAACCCTGGGCCAGACAGCTGATATCAGGCTTCAAAAGGGAGCGGTCAAAAGGACAGAAATACAATTAGAAAAGAATTTTATTGTTCATTCATGTTTCTGTGTAAAACTTAAGTTTCTGAATTTTTAAAAGAAACATCATCAAGAAGGGACTGGCTGAGTCCATCTCTTCTGGGGCCATTTGTTTCCCACCACCCTCCAAATCCATTCTGGGGGCTGGAAGCGGATGGGGCAGCTAATCAGAGTCCGACAGCACAATGATCTCCTCCGGATCGCACTGTGTAGCCACACTCATCTGTGGAGAGCAAGAGGCAGAGTCAGAGGAGCCCGGAGGAGGTCAGGGAAGAAGTGGATTTAAAATGAGGCCGGAACACAGGAGATGGGGTATGCGGCAGGGGCACTGCGCAGGCCAAGGGGCTGAGGCAGACACTAAGAGAAGGCACAGACACCCCTTACCTTGCAGGTGCTGGGCCGGGGAGGACACTGAGGGACATGGGATAACCGAGCTGGAGCAGGGCTAGAGAGGGAGCTGGTCACCAGGGCGTGGCTGGGAGAGTCCACCCTTGTAGAGGAATCAGCAGCCGGGGCCGTGGACACCAGTGGGGACGGGGGGCTGGGCAGCGGGCACATCATCGCACTCTTCTCAGGCATCATCCTCTGCCTTTCCGAAATGCTGAGAACAAAACACAGGGTGTGTGGAGGGGCAGCGGGGCGTGAGGAGCCTGAGGCTGGAAGCAGCACGTCCCTGACACTCCTGCAGGAAGGACCCTCCACTCCCTCCTCAGCGTCCTCTTTATTCCTCTTGTCGTTACCTGTTTCCTAACTGTCCCGATCCAGGCAGCTGCTTCTCCTTCCGAGGCTTCTTACAGGGAGGACTAGGATCTCTCCACGTATGAGGAGAGACCCCGCCATTGAAGGACGTGGAGGAGACTGTGGCAGCCCCATTCTCCATGACCATGGTAAGAGGGTCCTCCGACTGCCTCCGGGAGGAGGGAACGTCGCTCTCCTCGGGAGAAGGGGTAGCGTCCATGGGCAGGGCTTCGATCTCCAGCTCAAAGAGCTGAGATGCAGGGCTCTCTCCCTCCGCGGGCAGCTCTTCCAGCTGCTCTCCATTGCTCTCAGCATCTACACTCAAGTGGCCCAGAGATTCTTTTGACACTGAGACTGGTGACACTACGAGTCTTTTGTTTTGTGGCTCCCCTGAAGCCCTGCAGATTCTTTTGTCAGCTTCCTGGTTCTTTTCAGTGAAGAACCGTGCTGGGGACTTGGCGCTCTTGTCTCCGTCCTTACCTGAGAAAAGGGGAGCGTGACGTGAGGACTAGGAATAAAATACTCTCAGGAGAAACCAGGAGGAAGAGGAAGAAGAAAAGAGCCTCAAGGCCAGCACGATGGCACAGGCCTGTAATCACAGCACTAGGGCAGCTGAGGTAGGAGGATCACTGCGAGTTAGAGAACAGCCTGGACCCCACAGTGAGTTCAGGGCCACTCTAAAATATATCGAGACTGCTGGGTGTGGTGGCTCACGCCTGTCATCCCAGCACTCGGAAGGCAGAGACAGGAGGATTGCTGAGTTCAAGGCTTGCCTGGGCTCCATAGTGAGCTCAGAGCCAGCCTGAACTACAAAGGGAGGCCCTGTCTCAAAAAAAAAAAAAAATACATACATATATATATATCGAGACTGTTTCAAAACAAAACAGAAGAAACAAACATCTCAAAACACAGCTCCCACCCAATATAACTGACAAAAGAAATGTTCCTCTTCCATACCTGCAGTTTCCTCTTCCTCTTCCTCATCCCCCTGACCCTCATGTAGCTGTTCTAAGTCCTCCTTGTCTTCAGAATCAGTGGAATCCTCCTCTTCGTCGTCTTCATCACTTTCTTCATCTTCCTCATCTTCACTCTCATCCTTGAAGGCAGTCGGACACCCCTGGGATGCCATTCCACTGGGGCCCTGGGGAGCAGAGGAGTTTCTCTAAGGGGCCCTTTGCCTCCGCGTTTGATTCCTGCACCACTTCTGCACACGCCCCCAACAGCCACCTCGTGACCCCCGTGGCCAGTGCAGTCTCCCTCCGGGCACATCCCTTCCACACCTCACCAGAATCCAAGGCTTTGGGGGAGGCTGCAGAGCGGGAAGAGGTGCCTTGGGATATCCGGGCTCTTCTCTTCTGTCTTTCCATCTCCTCACTTTTGTCCTGCATCACTGCGTATTTGGAGATGATGTCATCCAGCCGGCTCATGGCCAAACTCCGGTTTTCCTGTAGACGCCGGGCTAATACAGGGTCTGACAATGCTGGGTCAATGCCTGTGTGAGAAGAGAGAAAGAGTGCTCAGCCCAAAACCAGAGAAGGGGTTAGAGATGCCCCACCCACAGCCTGCACCGACCTGAAGGATCGCTCCCCTGGCCCAGCCCCTGGCCCAGTACCTGGCCTGTAGTCATCTGTAAGGTGGCAGCCGAAGTTGTAGATGAGGTCAAGGTGACGGCGCTCCTGTAACCTGATGCCTACATCTCGAAAGGCGTCCTGAGCCATGAGCTGGAGCTGCTGTCGGGAAAGGCCAAGACTGTGTCGATCAGCTGCCTTCTCTACGGCCCGAAGCACATCGCCATAGTCAGGGAAGGTATCAGGGCCCGGCTTGTTGATGAGCCGCTCAATACACCTGTTAACCTCTGGGTAGCGGGTGCCCCGGTAGGGGATGCGCTGCTCTATGACTCGCCCCGTCAACGAAGAGCACTCCTTGAGCTCACACAGGCGCCCAAACAAGCGGATCAGCTTCCGCTTCAACCGGGCCTCCTGCAGGTAGGTGGAGTCCGGGTCGTCCAGTTCCGAGAGATCCAGCTCCTTCTCCTGCAGCCTCCGGATCTCTGCCACATACAGCGCCAGAAGCTGCTCTAAGCGCTGGATCTGCCGCCGGGAACCATGGGTCCTTGGAGCTTCAGAAGCAGCAGCTTCAGCATTTGTGGGATCTGAGGAGGGGTTTGCAGGAGGGTTGCTCCCAGATGGCTCACTGGACATGGTGGCAGCGGGGGCCAGGTTCAGCTTCTTCTTGGCTGAGTGGGCCTTGAGAACAGTACAGAGTTCGTTGATGTACACGTAGAGCTTAGACGGCCGGCTGCGGGCCCGAGAGAGCACCCGAGAGAGAATGTTGCAAAACTCGGCAGAGGCCAGAAACAGAGGGTGGCAACGCTGCTGCAGTTTGTAGAGGAAGGGGACCACCTCGGGGTGGTCGGCTGTCTGTGTCTTACACAGTTCCAGGAACTTCGGTGTTGGGCAAGAAAGGAGGGCGAGCACAGACGAGGGGAGGAGTGGAGAGAAAAAAGGCAGGCAGCGTTAGTGCAGAAGACAGGTCGGCGCCCGTCAGCCCCCCTCCCCGGGGCCAGGAAGCTTCTCCCCGACCCGCTGCTCACCTCCTCGAAAACCTTCTCGTTCTCCAACTTGTAGCATCTCTTGCCGCCCGAACCAGCGCCTGCTCCAGCCCCGGGGGGCTCAGAGGAGCCAGCGGCTTCTGCCTGGGGTGACGGCGGATTAGGGGGTGGGTGGGAGGAAGGACCTGGCTGAGCAGTTGCTTCGTCTTCGTCATCATCGTCCAGCACAATGATGCTGTTAGCCGTGGCCATGAGGAATCAAGTCCTCCGGAGGGAGGAAGTGTCGGGGATTTCAGAATTCCTGCCAGAGGGATGGGGCCTCAGAGAGCGCCCCTGGGCCACAGCCCCATCCCTTCCGCGCAGCCTCGCGCCCCTGGAGCCGCAGCACCTGGCCCTGCCCACAGGCGCGTCCGCACTGCCCCTCTTCCCGGGCTCGGCTCCAGGTCCCGGCAGAACCGGGGCGCAGAGGGCACACCTCCCGAGCCCCAAGTCGCCTCCCCGGCTCCACCCCGCACGGTGATTTCCGGTCTTTCTCAGTTGCGTTTCTGCACTATTTCTCACAGCTGCCAAGTTGGTTCTCCCAGCAGTCCCAGAGCGCGCTCCCGGGCCGAACCCGGCGTCCCCGACGCCCCGTGGGCGCCACCCGCGCGTCCGCGGCCCCGGCCTGACGCACGGCGGACCCACACCCTCCCGGCAGGGTCACCCCGACTCCCGGACTCGGGGCTTCGCAGGTTCTCGCCCAGCGAGCCGCTCTCCGTCCCCCGCGCCGAGCGACGTCCACACCTCCCCTTTCGGGCCCCTCCAACCCGGGCTTCAGGCTGGGAATTCCTCACCAGGTGCCCTCCCTCCACCGCACTCTCGGGGACCGGCAACCGCCCGAGCCGACCGCGGGGCGCGCCCGGTCCTCTCGGCCCCGAACCGTGGCCGGGCCGGTCAGGCACAGCAGCGGCGCGCCAAGTCCTCCTCCCGGCTCCGCCGCGGCCGCCCCGCTCCCCTTCAGGGACAGAGAGCTACCGCGCACAGCCCCTCGCACGGAGCCCCCGACTCTCCCCCGGCACCGTACCTCTCCTGCGTATCCCCGCTCCCGCCTGCGCTCCCCGCACCGTCCGGCCCCCACCTCAGGAACGGTCTTTCCAGGCGACCCTCTCCGCTGAGCTCAGAACCTCGCATGGTTCCCTCCGCCTGCCTTCCCCCTCCCACCGCAGGCCCCACTACGGACCGGAAGTTGCCGAGTTTCCGCCCACACGCACCTGGTTGCGACCATGTTGGTGTACGGAATCAGTCTTTCCCGTGGCAGGAAGTGGCGCTGAGCCCGCCTACTTAGCAGGCCGCTCCCTCCTCACTCCCGATCTGTACTGGGCGGGACTTGCCACCCCGCAGAGCGAACCGAGGACTCGGGCCGCCATTTTGCCGTACGGCAATGGCTTGGCGGTTGGCCCTCGAGGCTCTTTTCACCCTGTTTCTGGCCAATCAGAAACTTCCAGTGTGGGGGGCCTAACGGGCGGCGGGTCGCATGCCGGACGACTGAGCAGCGTTTTTGCGCAGGGAAGAGGGGGCCCCTGGGGGAGGAGGAATTGAGCCCTCCGGGGCTCTACGGCGGGAATTGAATGCTTCGCCTTCCAGCCCTCTCCCCTGCGACCCGCCCTGCGTACCTCGGCCCGCCGTCCGCTGCTACCCCTGCCGCTGTCCAGCAGCTGCCGAGACGCGCCGCGTAGTCGCCGGGTCCGCCTCCGGTTTCCGGTCGGGGAAGCGCTGCGCGGTCGAGGAGGGGCCCGGCCGGGTCGTGAGGGTCCAGCCCGAGGGCCTGTGCGAGGGCTCGGACGCCGCGCTCTCGGCGCTCCCGCTCCCGCTCCCGGACAGCCCGGAAGCACGAGGAGGGCGCGGAACCGGCGCCGTCTGCCCAGGAGGCCGCGGGGTCCGTGCGGGCCGGGAGTAGGGCGCGCACAGGTCCCGGCTGGCTCCTTCCTCCTTCCGCGCAGCGACGCGGCCTGCGGTGGGACCGGGAGCCCGCGCCTGACGCTCAGAGTGAGTCCTGGCCCCGGCCCTTCGAGAAGACCCGCGGCGGCGCCCGCAGAGGAGGACAGCGCGGCCCAAGGGCCGGGGCGGGTGGGGTGAGACGAGGGCTCAGGCCCAGCTTTCCCCAGACCGCCTTCGGTAGACGCTGCAGGAGACTCCCTCCCGACTTCCCCTGGACGTGCTAGACTTTCGCCCTCAAAACAGCAAAGATAAGAAAGGGAGAAAAGGATACTTCACCCCGAAATCCCTAGTCTTACCAATCTTTTTTTTTTTTTTTTTTTGAGACAGGGTCTTGCTTTGTAGTTCAGGCTAGCTCTGAGCTCACTATGGAGCCCAGGCAAGCCTCGAACTCAGCAATCCTCCTGTCTCTGCCTCCCGAGTGGTGGGATTACAGGCGTGAGCCACCACGCCCGGCACAGTCTTACCAATTTTAAATAGACATGTGCGCCATGAGCACTACCTGTTCTATCTTATCAAGTATTCCATCGTAACAACTAATAACTTGGATAATTTTATGCTGTTTGGTCAATTCTACTTTCATAATTAATTGAAATGATAACTCAAAAGATTTTTTTTTTTTGGAGACAGTCTCGCTTTGTAGTTCAGGCTGACCCTGAACTCACTATGTAGACCAGGCAAGCCTCGAACTCAGCAATCCTCCTGCCTCTGCCTCCCGAGTGCTGGGATGACAGGCGTGATCCACCACACCCGGCACTGTACTCTGTGGTATTGATGGCTGGTGGGCGTGAGTCACCACACCCAGCATTATGTGCGGTTACCGGGGATCTGGGATCTAACTGAGGACCTTGTGCTTGCGAGGCAGGCACCAGAACCACTGAGCTAAATCTCCAGCCCCCAAGTTTTTTTTTTTTTTTTTTTTTTTTTTTGCTTTTGAGACAGGGTCTCGCGTTGTAGTTCAGGCTGGCCCTGAGCTCACTATGGTGCCCAGGCAAGCCTGGAACTCAGCAATCCTCCTGCCTCTGCCTCCCTTGTGCTGGGATGACAGGCATGAGCAACCAAGCCCAGCTCAAAAGAATTTTTAACTAAAGTCCTGCAGTCACAAGATACATCTTTTTTTCTCCATGTATTTCATATATGTGTGTGTATCTGCCAAGTACATTAACGCATGGCTGTAATTCCTGTCCTCAGGAGGCTGAGGGAGGGGAATTGCCAGGAGTTTGAGGACAACCTGAGCTACATAGTGAGACCCTGTCTCCAAAAAAAAAAAGAAGGACTTCCAGGTTCTGGGAGTACGTTCATAAGTCAGATTCATTTATAAGCCTGACCAAGTGAGTCTGACACAGTGTTATTGCTTTGTGCTTCCCAGCTGTCGTGGATATTTTCAAAAAGAAACTATTCAAGCGTAGAGAAATGAAATGCTGTCGTATACAGTGACATGGGTAGAACCCGAGGACGTTATGTTCCGTGAGGGGAGCGGGGCACTGGCCGACAGCACCATACTCTCATTCCGAGGCAGCTACATGGCATCACAGACGTAGACAGTAGAACAGGGGTTCCCAGAGACTTGGGAGGCAAGGTGGACTAGAGAGGGCGCCCCGGAGCAACTGTCTCAGCCTCCCAGTGACCAGCTAACAGGGCCACGGTAGGTAAGAAAAACTTACTGTGTATTTCAGAACCGCTGAAAGCCAGGCTGAATGTCCCCGACAAAGAGGACGGATACCGTGTTGATAAGCAATTTGCCGATTCATGTGATCTGACTACTGTCCATTGTACTCAGCATCAAAAGTCACACTGTAGGGGCCGGAGGGTTAGCTCAGTGGTTCCGGCGCCTGCCTCGCAAGCGCAAGGACCTGAGTTCAATCCCTCCCCAGTAACCACATATAATGCTGGGCGTGGAGACTCACGCCCACCAACAATCAACACGGCATACCACAATGCCGGACATGGTGGCTCACGCCTGTCATCCCAGCACTCGGGAGGCAGAGACCGGAGGATTGCTGAGTTGGCGGTGGCTTGCCTGAGCTACATAGTGAGCTCAGGGCCAGCCTGAATACAAAGCGAGACCCTGCCTCAAATAAATAAAAGTCACACTGTATCCCAGGAGTATGTGCATTTAGGACCAATTTAGAAGTTTAATATGGTGGCGCTGGGTTTGATGGTGTGTGCACATGCACACACACAAGCCTGTAATCTCAGCACTCAGGAGGCTGAGGCAGGAAGATAGCTGCTAATTCAATTCCAGCCTGGAGTACATAGCCAGACCCAGTCTAAAAAGAAAACAGAAAAAGTTTAATGCAGAAGAGAGTTTGCACTCTTTCAAAATTATTGCCCCACTATAGGTACTGAAATCTTAAACTGCTTCCCTAAGCGGGCCAAGCGCGGGCTCCCATCTCACCTGGCGGCAGGAGCAGCCGGCAGGGAGGGGCTCACAGCTCCAGCGCCTCCTCCCTCTGCGGGAGCTCAGGAGCCAGCGCCCGAGCTTCGCCCACGGCAGCAGCAGGAAGGTGACGAAGACCCTGTCCAGGGCGCGGCGCAGGGGACCCCTGGGAGGACGCGGGCACTGTGCGAAGGCCAGGAGCATGTCGCCGTCATCCGCGCCTCCCTGTGTCCCCGGAGCCGCAGTCCCACAGCTGTGCTGAGTCTGCCGCCCTCCCTCCGGAGGGAGTCCCTGGCTCTGCGCTGCCCGGATTAGGGCCCGCCCCTGCGGGTTTTGACCCTCATTCCAGGCCCAGCAGAAGGAGAAGGGGCAATCATGAGTCCCCCCGTGGGCTGTCAGAGTCTGTCTGTCCCACGGGAGCCCTGAGCTCTGTCCTGCTTTGCCGTAGTGCGGTTCTGTGATGGGAAGCAAGGCCGACCCGGAAAGCGGAGCCTGGTCAAGGCTTAGGCCCCTGCGAAGGAGTCACCCACCGGGCCTGGTTTGCCTCGGAGCCCCTGCCAGCTTTGCGGGGCTGGGAGGGGCCTCTCCGAACCCCAGGCCGGACTCTGATGTGAGCGCCATAGGCACCCCGACCTTCTCTGCCGTGGGCGAGGCTGGAAGGTTGCGGAAGTCGGCACTACCCCTCCCTCACCTCGGGCCCCTGTAGTGCCCAGTGGGTCAGGGTGGACGTTCACAAAAAGAAGACCGCGCAGGGTGTGTATGGGGACTCCATGGTTGGTCAATCACAGGAGTGGTTTAGCGCTGGGGCCCCAGTCTAAGGGGTGACTGCCAGCCCGCGTCCCTTGGGTTTGTATCGACGAGGGGACTCAGAGCACCACCTCTGGTAGCCCTGCCAGCAGACCGCGACTGGAGAGCCGCAGGCAAAAACTTCCATCCTGCCCCCAGCTCCAGCAGGAGGAGGCTGCAGCTCAAGCTCTGTTTAAGCTCTTGGACCCCACGTTTAATGAGCTTCTGGGCTGGAGGAGGCCCCTTGGCACTGGTTGGCACACTGCAGCTGCGTGTGGACAGGGCTCCTGACCCAGGCACCCTTCCATGCCTGGCCCTACTCCTAGTCGTCCTCTGTTTCTCTGTATTATAACATCCTCTATAATGAGTCAAGAAACGGGCTGGGATGTAGCTCAGTGGTTCCAGCATCTGCCTGGCAAGTGAAAGGTCCCAAGGTTGATCCCCATACCACACACCACAATGCAGAGCATGGTGGCTCACGCCTGTCATCCCAGCACTCAGGAAGCAGAGGTAGGAGGATTGCTGAGTTTGAGGCTTGCCTGGGCTACATAGTGAGCTCAGGCCCAGCCTGAACTACCAAGGGACACCCTGTCTCAAAAAAACAAAGTCAAGAAATGTGTTTTCCTGGGCCGGAGGGTTAGCTCAGTGGTTCCGGCGCCTGCCTCGCAAACGCAAGGTCCTGAGTTTGATCCCCGGTAACCACATAGAATGCTGGGCGTGGAGACACGCCCACCAACAATCAACACCGCATACCACAATGCCAGACGTGGTGGTTCATGCCTGTCATCCCAGCACTCAGGAGGCAGAGACAGGAGAATTGCTGAGTTCGCGGCGGCTTGCCTGGGCACCACAGTGAGCTCAGGGCCAGCCTGAACTACAAAGCGAGACCTTGTCTCAAAAAGCAAAAAAAAAGAAATGTGTTTTCCTGGGTCCTGTGGCCACTTCCACAAATCAGTTACTGGACTCACTGTGGTTGGTAACACACAGACTGGAAGTGCAGGCAACAACCCTAGAGTGGACCATTGTCTTGAAGGAATGAGCCCTGTCCTAGGGGGTCTGACAGCAACTCAGGGAGATCATCAGAACTGGATTGAGCCAGACGGAATGGCACATGCCGGTAAGGAGGCAGAGGCAGAGGACTCCTGTCACCATAACTCAAAGTATGGCCAACTGGTGAAATTGTACTTTAAAAAAAAAATTTTTTTTTTTGAGACAGGGTCTCACTTTGTAGTTCAGGCTGGCCCTGAGCTCACTATGTAGCCCAGGCAAGCCTCAAACCCAGCAATCCTCCTATCTCTGCCTCCCGAGTGCTGGGATGACAGGTGTGAGCCACCACGCCCAGCACTGTGCTATGTGGTATTGATGGCTGGTGGGCGTGAGTCACCACGCCCAGCATTGTATGTGGTCACCAGGATTGAACTCAGGACCTTGCACTTGCGAGACAGGCGCCGGAACCACTGAGCTAAATCTCTGGCCTGCCCCGTTTTCTTTTGAGACAGGGTCTTACTAGATAGTTCAGGCAGGTCCACCATGGTCAGTTTGAGAAATACATTCTTAAAAATTAATTCGTTTCCAGTGCCGGGCGTGGTGGCTCACGCCTGTCATCCCAACACTCAGGAGGCAGAGGCAGGAGGATTGCTGAGCCGAAGGTTGCCTGGGCTACATAGTGAGCTCAGGGCCAGCCTGGACTACAAAGCAAGACCCTTTCTCAAAAAAAAAATTCATTTCCAAGTAATGATGGCACACACTGGTAATCACAGCTAATCAGTAGGCAGAGGCAGGAGAATTACAAGTTTGAGGCAAGCCTGGGCAATTTACCAAGTTTCAGGGTACAGGAGGCACCTACAAACTTTATTTCTACGTTCTAGTCCTGAGCAAAGAACTGGACAAAACAAGCACAGGAAGTACTGAGGTTTTACATTTACATTTGTTAAAGGTAAGAAAGGAAACATGGTCTGGAGAGCAGTTGAGGCCCAATTAAAAGTAGGAGGAGAGCAGCCTTCGGGGACCACCGTGAGAGACAACCCAGTGGCCAAGAACCCAGGCCAGGCCAGCTTTTGTACATCCTGTTCTGCAGCGAGCGGTCTAAGGTGTCCTATCAGAAACTTGCTTGGATTCTTGTGAGGGAGAGTTGAAGCAAGCTCACTCTTGATTGGCTGGTTCCCAGGTGCAGACTTCGTGGCTGTTCTGTGCCTGGACTGGAACTCTGTAACTGACAAGCCACAGCCACTTCCCCTGCTGGTTTCCCTCACCCTGATCCCCCAGCTCAAGACCTTGTCTCCAAGTAATTAGAACGAAATAGAATGAAGTAGCTGGAGATGTACTTCAACATGGCCTCGATTCACTTCTACCTCCAAGTTCAGTCTCTCGTAGTACAAAAACAAACTAGAACAGGGGCCAGGGACTTAGCTCAGGTGGTACTGTGCCGACTTTGGAAGCACCAGAAGCGCCAGGGCCTGAGTTCAATCCCCGGTACCACAAAAAAAGAAAGAAGGAAAGAAAGAAAAAAAAAAAAAACATTTCTTAGACCTTTGGGCCCCAACATTCTAAGTGTTTCCATTTTTCCTCTGGGCTGAGCTCAGAACAGCTCTGTGGGCCGGTGCGAGCCCCCAGCTTCAGCACTAATCACCACAGTTTTCTTCTGGACCAAACTCTTGCTAACCACTGAAATCAAGTGAAATCACGTTATAAATTTTAGTTATTAAACATCTGTAAGCATTTTATCAGGAATACACATTTTAATGAGGGTATGACTAGCTCCTGGGCCACAGAATCATACCACCGACACACAGCATCAGGACCTTTTTTAGGCTGGCGCAGTGCCTGATGCTTGTAATCCCAGCACTTGAAAGGCTGTGAGTTCAAGGCCAGGCCGGACAGCGCAGCGAGACCCTCTCCACCCACTTCCTTCATTTTCCTCTCTCCTCATGGGAACGGCTGACTTCACATAAAGAAGTCAGCGGGACTCGGAAGGCTCCGCTCTCTCAGTGGCGCTCGCTTCTCCAAATGCCTTCGGAGCGCGACGTCAAGAACCATACCGGGAGCTATCACTACAATCACTGGTAACGATACTTAACCTGAGAACTGGATTATCCTATTATTCCACCGAAAGCCAAGAACTGGAGACCACCGGTCTCACTGAGGGGCTTGTTACTTAATCAGCAGCCGTTCAAGTTCCAAAGGAAACTCGGAGTTGCACTTGATGGTTAGCCGTGAGGGAGAACACGACAGGCGGAGAGAAGAGGAGAACTTCAGCACAGGCGTCTCGGGGAAATCAGTCCCGACGAACATCTCGCAGAAAGAGAATCCGCACGCTTTCCACATGGCGTAGTGCCAGAAGCCTTATTCCCAGCAGCTCGGGAGGCTGAGGCAGGATTGCTGGGAGTTCAAGAACAGCTCGAACTGCACACTGAGCTCGAGGCTGGGCTGAACTACGTAGCAAGGGTGGGTCTCAGTAAATACAGAGGGAAAGAGGGTCCAAGGCCGAGTCTAAGACCAGGATTGACTATGAGGCTAAAAGAAAGCAGGTGTTCTGAGAGTGATCAGAGCAATGGGAGAGGTATCGGGGAAGCCTTCCGTTGTAGAGCCCAAGGGACAAGTCAGTGTCGCATGAGACTGCGAGCCACTGTGCCAGCTGCTGCTGGGGACGGAGGGGAGGCCTGAAGACTCATTGGTTACAGTCAACGTGGTCACCAGGGAATTCTGAACCTGAGGCGGGGGTGGGCACGGCCAGCAAACAACTCTTCCCAAAACTTTGGCTGTGACAACGAAGACAATAGAGATGTTCCTTATCTCTATCTGTCCTTCCTTCCTTCCTCCCCCCATCTCCCCCACCTTTGAGCTATGGTCTCACTTTGTAGTCTAGGCTGACCCTGAACTCATTATGTAGCCCAGGCAAGCCTCCAACTCACAGCAGTCCTCCTACCTCAGCTTCCTGGGTGCTGGGATGACAGACGTGTGTCACCAGGGCCAGCAACAGCTGGGTGTTCAAACTGCTGGTCAGGGGGCTACTGTTTCCTGTCACGCACCAGACAGCTCACCAGGTCCTTGGTAGCACTCTCTTACATGACTGTTCTGTAAGGACTGGTGGGCACTAGAGAAAGTTTTTGGACAGGAGAAAAGAGATAAGATCTTTTAAAAAGGACAGAGGAGGGCCGGAGGGTTAGCTCGGTGGTTCCGGCGCCTGCCTCGCAAGCGCAAGGTCCTGAGTTCGATCCCCGATCCCCGGTAACCACATAGAATGCTGGGCGTGGAGACACGCCCAACAACAATCAACACAACCACAATGCCAGACGTGGTGGCTCACGCCTATCATCCCGGCACTCGGGAGGCAGAGATAGGAGGATTGCTGAGTTCGCGGAGGCTTGTCTGGGCACCATAGTGAGCTCAGGGCCAGCCTGAATTACAAAGCGAGACCCTGTCTCAAAAGCAAAAAAAAAAAAAAAGGACAGAGGAAGAAGACAAGATATACTCGGCAAGAACCGTGAACTTGCTCATAGATAAGGTAGAAGTGTGAGAGGAACAGGAAGCCTTGACAGCAAAGAGAAGGAGCTAGGTGAGAAATCAAAACCTAAACCTTCTTTTTCAGTCCTGCGGCTGAATACAGAATTACTCACTGAGCTACCATCCCGGCCCTTTCAACTTTTATTTTATGACACACTAAACTGTCTGACTAAAGTGCTCGACAGGCCTCCGACTAAAAATCCTGCTGGGTGTGGTGCCCCACACCTGTCATCTGGCATAGGGGAGGCTGAGGCAGGAGGATCACCTTGAGTTTAAGGCCAGCCTGGGCTACATAGTAAGTTCAAGGCCAGCCTGGGCTACATAGTGAGACCCTGTCTTAAAGAAAACAAACAAACAAAGGTTGTGACGCACTGCCGCAGCCAGCCGGACAAAACAGCGGGGTCGTGAAGTCAAGGGGCGCGGATTAAGAAAAAAGAAGACAGGAAAATGGGCTCAGGGAGGACCTCTCAGTCAATACTGAGCAGGCACCCGTTTATTGAGCAGGTTGTATTTATACTCTTTCAGAGGGCCAACATGGCCTCAAAAATGGTTACATTTTATCTTATGAGGAAAGAAAAACAGGAACAAAGCATTTGGGAAATCAGTACACAAACAGGAGAAGGATGTCAACTAGCACACACTTAATTAACTCTTAGAATTTAGTACTAACCTACACAGGAACAGGAAGGAAAACAACCTGTTGCCAACTTGAGGGACAGAGGTCAGGGGTCCAAGTCAGAGGTCATTTACCTTCCCAGTCAGGCCTCCCAGTGCAGCGATCCGGAGGTCGCAGAGCATCTTGGGAGCTGGGCAGCACTGTTTGGTAAGAGTGCAGATCTCGCAACTGCTACTTGGTGCAGCACCCAGTGCAGATCTCCAGGCCTGAAGAGTCTCCTCCAGCAGGGTCTGCTCCCCACAACGCACCAAATAGGAAGAAGAGCCCAGCTGGCACAGGAAACTCAACAGGCTGTCTCAGCTCCTGCGCAAGCCAGCACCTGTGTCGTGGGCCTTAGAAACTGAGCTGGGGCCTGAGCTCTCCCCAAGCACCTGCGCGGAGGGGCAGTGCCCCAGGTTGGGTGCCAGCTGCTGCGGTGCCCGCTGCTGGGAGGCTGCGGGTCAAGTGAAGGAAGAACAGCCACGGGGAAGGAAGGCCTGGAGCGGCAGGAGCCGCAGCGCTGTGCCCGGATCCCGCTTCCTCCCGCCCTCCCTCCCTCCCGCTTGCCTCTTCCTCTTCCTCCCTGTTTTTAGGAGTGCGAAGGATCCCTTGTGATCGCTCCCTGGGAGGGTCCTAGACGTCCCTCTCCCTCCCTCTACCCCCCAGTCTCGAGGGCACCGCCCTCCCCGCAGCGCAGCTCTCCGCTCTCTGCTCTCCGGTCTCTGGCGTCCAGGGCGGCGCCATCTCCACGTCCCTGGTCCCCGGGCCCCGCAGGGACCGCTCTGTCCGTCCCCGCCTGCTGCTCTCCCCAGCTCAGACTGGCCCAGGCACCGCTGGAGGGTCATCCCGCTCCTTTCGCTGGGTGGACGATGTGCACCGGGGCCAGCTGTGAGGCAAGGACGCGCGAGCACTGGCCGCGGGGCTGCTGAACTGCGAAGGGGAGAGCGTGGACCGAGAGGGCAGACGGTGCCGAGGCCGCAGGACGGAGCCCCGAACCCGGAGCCCAAGGGGCCGCAGCAGGAGAGGCGTAGTGACAGGGACCCCGTAGTGATACGGTTAGTTTCCGATGGAAAGGTGCCCGGGGAGGCTCGAAAACCCGGGCAGCGTTCCTGGTATTAAGGCACACCTGCAGTTCCAGCACTGGGGAAGCAGAAGCAGGAAGATACACCGTGTGCTATGTAGCAAGTTCAGGGCCAGCCTGACCTACAAAGCCAGACGGTGTCAAAAAAGCAGGGAAAAGCCGGGCGTGGTGGTTCACACCTGTCATCCCAGCACTCGGGAGGCAGAGGCAGGAGGATTGCTGAGTTCGAGGTTTGCCTGGGCTACACAGTGAGCTCAGGGCCAGCCTGAACTACAAAGTGAGACCCTGTCTCAAAAAAAAACAGCAGGAAAAAAGGTTCGACCTAATAAGTATATGTGTGTGTGTGTATATATATATTCATATTCCCTCTCAGCACGGGCAGCTGAGGCAAGAGGATCACTGTTTGACCATAGCCTAGGATACGTACGGTCTTCAAGGACACCCCAAACTATATAAAGGGACCTTGTCTCAAAATTAAAAGAAAAAAAAAGGATGGTGGCCTTTCCATAAAAGAGAAAGGAATTACACTTTGAAGTTATGCTATTGAAGTCATGTGAGTTTGTTCCCTGGTGTCTGGGTGTCCCTCTGTCCCTCTGTCATGCCAGCCTGGTGAGGTTGGGAGCCTGGTCCCCGCTTTAGCTGCTGGAAAAAAATGTTTGTTTTTCAGCCTCAGATTTTCTGAGCCAGGAGCTTAAAGGGGGCAGAAAGTCTTCCCAGGGTTGTGATCTTGAGCTACTGGAAACAGTTTCGGTGTTAGAAATGTTAACGCTTCAAGGCGGAGGCCTAGTGGAATCCTTTCCTGTTTTTATTTATTTGGGGACCTTTTGTTTGCCGCATGGGCACTGAGCCCAGAGCCCCACACTGAGCTATGTTCCCAGCCTGATTTTTTTTTCTTGCACTAATTTATACATTTTAATTGGTTGTGCATATTAACATATACTCTAAGATTCTTTTCTAAGAAGCATTACATAATAAATGGATACCGTAGGAAGATCTGGTTGGTAAAAAGTTGCACCCATGAACAGAGACCTCCAGAACGGCCCGAGCAGCTGGGTCCCTGCAGACAAGCAGGGGCACCGGGCTCCCCAGGGACCGGCCGTCCATCCAGGGCGGCCAAAGAAGCAGGAGCTGAAGTAGCAGGTGAATTGTAGAGAGTTCTCTCTCCTTGAAGAACAAACATTGTAAGTGAGAAACAGAAGCCCAGTGTTGGGGTAAGCCTCATGTATCAGTCACAGTCGCAGCCGGACGTTTTTTCTGAGACTGGGTGGTCTGCGGCTCGGGGCGGCCTGCCGAGCGCCGAGCTGCGGGCCTGGCCCCGCACCTGGCGCAGAGAGTGCTACTGCGCAGCGCTGTTACAGAGTCACACGGACCCACAGATCTCACAGCAGGGTCTCAGGAATATAAAGTGAATTGAAAAAGGAAACAACTGGGCCGGAGGGTTAGCTCAGTGGTTCCGGCGCCTGCCTCGCAAGCGTAAGGACCTGAGTTCGATCCCCGGTTACCACATATAATGCTGGGC
>PVIC010039996.1:0-16863 GCA_004025085.1 Thryonomys swinderianus | reverse complement strand
TGCTGTACAAGAACAGGAAAGAATTGCCCACAAGTGGGTGCTGCCTATGCAATGTGGGGGACATTCTGAGCTCACTGTTAACAGGTCAGCTGCACAGCCACAGCCAGAAGACTGTGGGGACCCTGGACCTGGGAGGGGCTTCCACCCAAATCACATTCCTGCCCCAGTTCGAGGTGAGTTGCTCACAGAACAGTCTGTTAGCAGCACACTTGGCACGCATGTCATGGCATCAGAAAGTGGTGTCCTATTTTCTGACAGCAGCTCTAGCACAAACAGGCTGAGTCATCGTGACTGGCAAGCTTTCTGTTGCCCTCTCACTTTGATTTCTCAAGCCTCATGAGGTTGGCAGCTTCACCTGTTTCCATCTCTGATTTTTTTGGGGGAGGGACAGGGATGGTGGTGATAAGAATGAAAGATAATTACAAATCCTAACTAGTCTTTTTGCTTTTTCTAATTTGCAGAAAACCCTGGAACAGACCCCTAGAGGCTACCTCACTTCCTTTGAGATGTTTAACAGCACTTATAAGCTGTATACACATAGGTGAGGAAGGGGACAGCGAAGCAGATTTTACATTTATGATTCTCCTACCTTCTTTTTTTCCCCAGTACTGCGTATTGAACTCAGGACTTTGTGTTTTCAAGGCAGGCCACTGTGCCACTGAGCTAAATGTCCAGCCATCTCCTAAGTTTCCAAGGCATTCTCAAACCTGTTGCTGTGTTTGATCAGCCTTATCTTTGCCAGTCCCCTAAGACCTCTCACCAGAAACCCACAGCACTTCACAAACTCAAGGGAGCTAAGAGGCTTCTCCATTTCTGACCTCAAAAATATGTGTCAGGGGGCCGGAGGGTTAGCTCAGTGGTTCCAGCGCCTGCCTCACAAGCGCAAGGTCCTGAGTTTGATCCCCGGTAACCACATAGAATGCTGGGCGTGGAGACTCACGCCCACCAACAGTCAACACTGTGTACCACAATGCCAGGCGTGGTGGCTCACGCCTATAATCCCAGCACTCAGGAGGCAGAGACAGGAGGATTGCTGAGTTTGTGGCAGCTTGCCTGGGCTACATAGTGAGCTCAGAGCCAGCCTGAACTACAAAGCGAGACCCTGTCTCAAAAAAAAAAAAAAAAATGTGTCAGAAGAGTCAAACGTTTTCTTTAGAGGGAGAACACATGAAGAAGGCTCAGCAAAACTCCATACCCAGTCTGCCTGGCATTTGAACTCACCTGGGGCAAGGAGAAGCCAGACAAGGAGGGTTTTTCTGAGGGCGTCTCCCAGGGTGGGACCCTAGGAAGGTTTACTGTTGCTGGCCTGTTGGGCAGTACTTAATGTACAGTCTTTATCCAAAAGGTGCAGACATTTCCTTTTTTCTATCACATGAGATAAATAAATCCCAGAGCTACAATAAAGTTCTCATCTCCAAAGGGAAATGTTACTTTTCAAAGAGGTAGCTGAGGGCTGGAGAACTTGAAGACTAGCGAGAGACTGGTCAATCCTATATTTTACAGTTACTTGGGACTTGGATTGAAAGCTGCAAGACTAGCAACCCTGGGAGCCCTGGAGATGGAAGGTTTGCCTGGGTACCTCTGCCGGGTCGGGGATGGTGAGGGTGACACTGGTACTCAGCTCTGTTGCTTCCTTTCATGGCCATGATTCTGTAGAGGAAAAATGTATGTTGAGTTAAGAAGCCTAGGTGGTATAATGGATGTAGTAATTGCAAATTCCTTATCTATCTTAGATCAGGTGCTTTGCTATGCATTTTAAAAATGAGTCTACTTGTATAAGGGTAATAGCCTGCAGCTTGGTGCCTGAGGCTTCTGCAGAAAATCAGGACTTGAAGAGAGTATTTGCTAGGAGCTTGCATAAGCCCTGACCTGTATATGGGAGGTGCAGGAAGCAGGGTGTGTTGCATTTGTGAGGTAGAATAACTGAGCAGCTCCATTCATCTTTTGAGAGTCGGGGTCAGGCAGAGCTGGATGCGGTACGAGTTTTGTGATTTGGGTCAAGTTTCTGTGCCTTGTTCCTCACCTTAGGTCTGTGACTCATCATTTGATGCACGAAGTCTGCCTGTAGTTTCAAGGGGTTTATCAACCCTGCAGACCTATGAGTCGAGGATTCCTGTCACAGGAAGAGAAAAAAGAAAAAATATTGCTGTCACAGGATGCAGTTAAGGAACTAATTTCACAAGATTTTAAGGGCCCGCCTCCTTGGCGATCCCTTTCAGCCTTTCAGATTTCTTGCTTACCTTTCTCTTTCTCTTTCTCTCAAATACCTACTCCTTTTCACTCTGGTTTCTTTTAGGAATCGAGGGGCACACTTTCCGAAGTGCCTGTCTACCAAGATGGTTGGAAGCAGAGTGGATCTTTGGGGGTGTAAGATACCAGTATGGTGGCAACCAAGCGGGTGAGTGATGCTTTTCATGACCTTTACAGTAGAAGTTCTGCAAAATCTCATGAGAAACCTTCTCCTCAGCTCAAGAAAGCTTATCATGTTGCGCGCACTTATTCCAGAGATCTTCGTGCGCCTCCAGGGACTCATGGGAAGAGACAGCAAACATGGCAGCTGTTACTCTGCAGCCTGTTTTCTGTTTCCGTGGGCGAGTATCACAGATCCATCAGAAACCTGTTCATAGCTTGAGTCTAATGTAGCAGTGTGAAACCCTTTCAGGTGCAATTAATGTTTGGCTACTTAAATGACAGTAAAACTTAAAATCAAGATGATAGGAGGAATGATTTGTCTTAGATATTATAAACTTCAAATCAAGACAGAAATTTGTTTTCCCAGTGAAGAAAGCAGGTAGGCCATGGGACACAGTGGTGGGCAGCAGCACTGGGTTGGCCAGGGCTATTTGGTGAACATGGGTTACAGAGAGGAGCTGCCCTGGAGAAACAGCAGAAGTTCACTCATCTTTGTTTTTAGGCGTTTTGTTCTGAGCCTCAGCCTCCCCCTGGCCCCACCTGCTGTCCCCTCCCCGGCTCCAGCAGTTTGCCTCTGAGAGGCCGCTTGCCCTATCCCTGTTCTCAGCTTGCGCTTTTGCCCTGGCAGGGAAGGTGGGCTTTGAGCCTTGCTATGCCGAAGTCCTGAGGGTGGTGCAAGGAAAACTTCACCAGCCAGAGGAGATCCGGGGGAGCTCCTTCTACGCCTTCTCTTATTATTACGACCGAGCTGTTGAGACAGGCATGATTGGTGAGTTCACTCCTGCAGTCAGGCCGGGAGAGCAAGTGGAGCACTGGGGTGGGGGAGGGCAGGGACATGGGGCTGTCTCGGGCCGTGTTGCACCTGCCTCTGCAAGGGGAGTTCAGTGTGACTCGGGTCTTTGGGAGCTAGAAGATAACCTAAACAAGTGTATGTAAAGTTTTTCCCTTTTTTAAAAACGCTTTTATTGAGGAATAAATGACATACAATAAATGCATGTGTTTACAGTGTAGTTTGCCAAGTTTCGTCACTTATACCTACTACACCATCACCACATTCAAGATAATGAGCAGCAGATATGTCACCGAAGTGGTTTCCTTCTGCTTTTTAGCACTGCTTTTTTCCTTCTCATCAAGTTATACATTTTTAGCTGGGAAGGTATATGTAGATGTCTCATGGGCTGAGAAATATGAATTAAATTCCTAATAATTGTATGTTTTGGTGAGCCTACTTGCTTATTGTAGTTAAATATATGTAACAAAGTAGATAACACATATTAATTGTAAATATATAAAACAGGCAGCATAGATTTTGTATTGTGTGGATACATGTTTTGTATCCAGGCCTTCAATGCTGGAAATTTTATTTTTGATTTTTCAATATTATTATAGTATTATTACAGATATCACTAGCATAAATTTCCTCATTTCCTTGAAGCCTTTTTCAGACCACTTACTGTTCTGTTTTATTTCAGATTATGAAAAGGGAGGCATTTTGAAAGTTGAAGACTTTGAAAAAAAAGCCAGGGAAGGTGAGTGTCAGGAAGCCCTTGAGAGGCAGACTGTGCAGTGCACCTGCCAAGTCAGGGGTCTGAGGTGACCGCTCAGAGGCGCGTCCAGTCTGTTCCAGAATTCAAAGTGTCAGGCGGCACAGACAGGGCAGGAACACAGGATGCAAGAGGCTTTGGGGAAATGGGGGAAATTGTCTTTTCTTCCAAATATTACAAGCATTTCTTCCAAATATTATCAGTGTTAATGAAACACTGAGCACCAAGTATGTGGGACAGAGCCTCGGGCACTTCCTTAAGAGAGTCACTCTAAAATAAGATATAAACGATCTTACCCAGTGCCACACAGGCAGGCCAAATGGTATTTCTCTGCCATCTGGGCCTCTGCATTAATGATAGACAAGGAGCTTAGAACTAAGCCCCACAACTGGTCATGGAAATTTGGCAAGTAGGGGGCTGGGCACATGACTCAGTGTGTGTGCGAGGCCCTGGGTTCAATTCTCAATATCGCATCCAAAAGAAATTTCCTAAATAAAGTAGGGCCATGAGCATTTAAAATTCAACATCAGGGGCCGGAGATTTAGCTCAGTGTTTCTGCCGCCTGCCTCGCAAGGACAAGGTCCTTAGTTCAATCCCAGTAACCACATACAATGAAATGATATTGGGCGTGGTGGCTCACGCCTATAATCCCAGCACTCGGGAGGCAGAGGCGGAGGATTGCTGAGTTCAAGGCTTGTGTGGGCTACATAGTGAGCTCAGGGCCAGTTTGAACTACAAAGCATGACCCTAATCTCAAAAAAAGAAAAATTCAACATCAGATCTGTGCAAGTTCTTAAGAAGCTGTGGTCTAGAAGAGGTAATCCGTGCACAGCCTACTCTCAGAGACTCTCAGGCACCAACCAAACCCAGACTCTTGCTTTGCTTATTCTACCTCTGTATTTAGTGAAGATCTTGCATCTCACACTTGAACTCAACTGGGCTCTGCCTGTCACTTGCAGTGTGTGATAACTTGGAGAACTTCACCTCGAGCAGTCCTTTCCTGTGCATGGATCTCAGCTATATCACAGCCCTGTTAAAAGATGGCTTTGGCTTTGCAGATAGCACCATCTTACAGGTAAAAGACAGGTCAATGGAGTCCTCTGTCTTCTTTTGCTGGCATGTGAAAGAAGTTCAGAACTGATTTAGTGATCAAAACAGCTATAGATGGAGGTATTTGTGCTCAGGTAAGGCATGAAATTGTGAACTTGGGGCTGAAGTAAACTAGTTTGTTTTGTACACCTGTCCTCTCCCACCTTCCTGTGTGTCAACTCCTGTTTCCCATTTAAAAGGAGCTTACTGTGTCCCATATCTTGTGTTTATGTTTCATTGTCATTCCTACTAAGAATTTATTGTTAAATCTGTCAGGAATATAAGAATTTAAAGTGCTTAACACAGAAGAGTTACCTGCCAGGAAAGTCAGTATAACATAGTGTTTAAGAAGCAGAAGTCGGGCCGGGCGTGGTGGCTCACGCCTGTAATCCCAGCACTCGGGAGGCAGACAGGAGGATTGATGAGTTCAAGGCTTGCCTGGGCTACATAGTGAGCTCAGAGCCAGCCTGAACCACAAAGCGAGACCCTGTCTCAAAAAAAAAAAAGAAGCAGAAGTCGGGGCCAAGGATTTAGCTCAGTGGCTTTGGTGTCTTCCTGGCAAATACAAGGTTCCAAGTTCAGTCCCCAGTACCACATGTCACAATGCCGGGCATGATAACTCATGGCTGTAATCCCAGCACTTGAGAGGCAGAGGCAGGAGGATTGCTGAGTTCGAGGCTTGCCTGGGCTACATAGTGAGCTCAGGGCCAGCCTGAACTACAAAGTGAGACCCTGTCTCAAAGGAAGGAAAAAAGGAAAGGGAGGGAGGGAGAGAAGGAGGGAGGAAAGGCAAGGAAGGAAGGACAAAAAGAAAGGGAGGGAGGCAAGAAGAACAGAAAGGAAGACACTGAAGTGTTAGAGGAGAGTACAGATTCTGTTGCCCATTAGGGCTATGTTCAAGTTCTAATTCCCCAAACTGACTAACTCTGTGCTTCTCTCTAATTTTAAAGTTCCTCATTCAAAATACAAGGATCATTACAATACATATTTCATAGAGCTGTTTAAAAATTGAGGCAATGCATATAGGGAGCACAATGCCTGGTATATAGTAAGTTGTTGATATCAGTGTTACTATTAGTGGCAGCATTTCACACTAGTTGAGGATCAACTTGTGGATAAAAATGATCATCCTATCCAGGCATGGTGATCATGCCCATAATCCTAGCACTCTGGTAGACTGAGGCAGGAGGATCACAAGTTCAAGCCCAGCTTGGATAAATTTGTAACTTAACAAGACTATCTCAAAATTCAAAGAAAATAATTTTTTCAAAAGGCTGGAGATGTAAGTCATTGTGAAGACCCTGGGTTCAATTCCCAAAAGAAAGACACTCATTGAAAGGCCCTTCTGCCATTTAGGGTTCATTGACTAGACTCTGCTTCATCAGGTCGACACTTAACAACCCAATAGTTTTCAAGCTTGTTTTGAAAACCATCTTTATTCAGCAAAAGCTTACACAGAATGTCAAGAATAAAAACCCATAAAGTAGAGCTCTTTGAAGCAAAACTTTGGGGCCTACTACTCTCTCATCATTCAGATTTCTTTTCTCCTAATCACTTCCAAGGATTTGCTGGAATTCTGAAGAAATCAATTTGCCAGACTATTACTCTCCTTGTTCTATCACTGAGGAAATCAGGGTAAAATCTTGCCCAAGGTCATTGCGCTGAGGTACAAATTGGTCCAGAATGCTTTAGAAGCCCTGGTTAATCTATTAGTTAGTACTTAAGAAGAGGCAATTGCTTACATACTATGAATTGAAAAGCTTGGTATGTTTTCCTGCCCCAAAATATATTCCCATCTCCTGATAATGCTCCTGTACCACATCCAACATTTCATTTTAAGTTGCCTTTATTTTCTGTGATTCAGAAAATAAAGCAGGGGATGCTGTGCTATTTCAGAATTAAGAGTTCAGAAGCCTGACTTTGTAGATCTCTCTAGAAGGCCTGATGGGACCACTTCCTGAGGTGACGCACTCAAGAATGAGAGTGGTGGGTGTAGGGCAGTAGGCCATGGCTGGAGGGAGACTGTCACTGAGGGGAGAACTGGGAAGCCTCCTGAGACTGGCTCTTCTCAGTTTTGCCTTGGTTTGGCCACACACTTGGTCTTTGAAGATGTTATCTGCCTAAGTGCCATGCTTGCTTGAGTTGGAAATGGGATAAAAATGTGAAAACTTTTTTTCCTCAACAGCTCACAAAGAAAGTGAACAACATAGAGACAGGCTGGGCCTTGGGAGCCACCTTCCATCTGCTGCAGTCTCTGGGCATCTCCCAGAGCTACTGAGCCACATGGTTCCTCCAGACCCACATTCATCCACAGCCTCTAAGGGAGGCCTCACCGCTCGGAGTCCCTCTGGATGCTGAAGCCCTGCAGCTGGCCTTCAGGGAGAAGGACTTTTCCTGGAACAGACAGGACTTGGCCTTGAACCTAGAGATTTGGTTTTAATTTTAAAACTGATACCAAATCGAATTGTGAACCATGTTACCTGATCACTTAGGGTGCGCAGCTGGCACTACAGGCTGAATCTTTGAGATTCACTGTGTATCACAGTTGGCTGTGAATCACAAAAAGCTCTGGGATTCAGCCTGGGAGTGACAGTTAAGGGAATGAAAAATCTCTTAACACTTGAGAGTGCTTCATTCCTTGGAAACTGTAATTTTCTTCATATGCTAAATTAAGCTGATTTATTTCAATCCTGTGGCCTATCAATACCAGTATTTTTTTCTCTGTGTACTGCCCTGTTAGCATCCTTATGTGCACCCCTTTCCTGAGAGAAAAAACATACCTAGTTTCGCCATGTGTAACTTTTTTAAAAAAGAGAAAGAAAGAAGAAAGGTACCGTGTCAGATCACAGGCTGAGGAAAGAGGCTCTGCAGCTAGGTGTGGTGGTCTTTGCCCTACCTGGAATCCCAGCTCCCAGCATTGAGTTTGGGAGTTCAAGGCCATTTTGGACAATACATTTGCTTCTGGGGTGGAAGATGGAAGTCATGATGAAAAGTCTGAAGAAATTCCACTTTGAATTAAACAGCTAAAATTGGAAGGGATGTGATACAAAAGAAAAATTTTTATTAGTGAGATTTTTGTGTGTGTGAACACTGAAGTCAGGGCTACTCTGCCTGTGCTGTATCCCTAGTTCTTGTTATATTTTGAGACAGAGTCTTCTTGACCTCAAACTTGTAATTCTCCTGCCTCAGCCTCCCAAACTGCTGGGATTAGAAATTTGTCCCACCACACCCAGCCCTAAGGTTATCTTTATACTTTTTGCCTTCCTCAAAAAAAAACTCTTCTTTTTGAGGGAATGTTTGTGTTGTTGTTTTTTCAGTCAGGATCTCACTGTGTACTTCACGCTGGCCTTGCACTCACTAGGTAGCCCAGCCTGGCCTCAAACTCAATGATCCTCCTGCCTCAGCCTCCGAAGTCACAGGTGTGTGCCACCACATCCAGCTTATCTTAGTCTAACTCTCAGTCATTCCCAAACCTTTCCAACTTTAATCTTAGTAACTCCTAAATTCTTTATGCTTTAACTTTTTTTTCTTTTTTTGAGACAGGGTCTCACTTTGCAGTTCAGGCTGGCCCTGAGCTCACTATGTAGCCTAGGCAAGCCTCGAACTCAGCAATCCTCCTGTCTCTGCCTCCCGAGTGTTGGGATGACAGGCATGAGCCACCACACCCAGCACTGTGGTATAAGGTATTGATTGCTGGTGTGCATGTCACCACGCCCAGCATTGTATGTGGTTAAAGGGGATTGAACTCAGGACCTTGTGCTTCCAAGGCAGGCGCCAGAACCACTGAGCTAAATCTCCAGCCCTATTTTAACTTTTGACATGACTTCTGAACCCCTTAACATCTTTTAAAAAAAAGCAGATCACTAGGCCAGTAATAGCTACATGATTGTTACCTACAGTAGAAACCCAAGTTGTTCCCCAAGAAGTAACTCGTGTTCATTAGAAGGTCCTCCAGGCTGGCAGGCCCAGAGGTAAGGCTCCCATGGACGTTTCTTACCATGGGCTGTGTCTGAAGCAGGTCATAGCAGGGGTTGGATTTGTGAAGTGTGTATGTTGTTCCAGGCTCCCTTGGTCACAGCAATACCTTCAGAACTCTTGGGTAGTCGCACTCTTACTTCAGAAGTTTCTCTGTATATATTCTGTTAATCTTGATCAGAATATCTGGAAAATTATCCATTTGTTAAAGTGCAATTTGGAATGAGAATTATCTTAGAAAAAGATCATTTAAGGTACCCTTTGGGCTTCTTACTAATGGGTCCTGCATATTCTAATATTACTGGTTAGTTTCACCGTGTAAATGGGTTAGCATGTGTAAAATACCTAGGATTTAGCCTGGCAGATGGACGTTGTATTTATCTTTGTTGTTACTATATGAAGAATTGTGAATCATGGAGATCCTTGCAAAGTGTGCCTTAAAATTCTCTTTGTTGTTGTACTTTTGGAGTCTGGATTTTCTACCTGTAGATTCTCCACAGCCTTTCCATTTTTTGTGTGTGAAAATGACCCTCTGCCTACAGTCTCTGCCAGTAGTCACAGAGCTTTGTATAGAAGCTGTCATCTGTTCACCTGGGCACATTTTTCCTGGATTCCAGGACATTAGTATTTTTCACATTTGCATCATAAACTGCCCTAGAGCATCAAATTTCTCATTCCTTCAAAAAAGTTATTCCCAAGAACACAGCTTGGTTCAAGAGCAGACTATTTCTTTATATTCAAAGCAGACTTTGGGACAAAATGTCCTTTACAGTGTGGAAATCGAACAGCCTTAACAGTCTCCTCTGGGGGACTGTAGTAAGTTCTTCAGAACCACAGCAAACCCCATCCCCCAGCCACCAGTCTACAAGCACACATGGACAGATTCTTCTGCCCTGTGACCCTTCTGACCTGATTCCTGAGGTCTTCATTGTGAACAGTGATTATTTATTATTTTATTAGTGAACAGAGATTGATGTCCTGGAAGGAACCACAAGTAAAACTGAAATTTGGTGCTGTGCTGAAGATGTAATATTTAGGATTAATAAGGTCTGATTTTTTTCCAGAAAGTCCAGTGCACCAAATAACAAAGGTTAAAATACTTTGTATTTAATCTGCATTCTAATAATAATTTTAAAACAAATCCTAATAAAAATATATTGAGTAAATATTTCTAATTCTTCTATCAAAAAAATTGATGGCTGACACTAAAAATGAATTCTTTAGAAAGGACTATTAATAAATGAAAATGAATGGAACAACACCTCAATAAGTTTTGTTTTAGTAATAAAAAGCTCTTTTAAATTGAACATAACAGTCTCTCTGTGGAGTTTTTTCCCTCACAACAAATTAGCAGTCATTTAGGATTCTTAGGGAAAAAAGACAAGAATTCTGATGTAAAGTAACTTTATTAAATTACATTTTGGAAGTGTGGTGATTGTCACGAGGTAGGATGTTCTTTCTTTCATCAACATAATCTCCAGAAGACAGCACTCATTTGTTGGCAAAGGCCATAATTTGTTCCTGTAGAAAAAAAGGGGAGCAAATTGAGCGGCACTCACACACTAAGACTGGAGAGGTGCACAGCTGCTCGTGGCTGAGAACACGGTTCAGTGGTAGAGATTTTTTTTTTTTTTTTTTTTTTGCGGTACTGGGGATCGAACTCAGGCCCTTGTGCTCCCAAGGTTGGCGCGGTACCACTTGAGCTAAATTCCCAGCCCCTCAGTGATAGAGATTTTGCCAAACATGCACAAGGCACTGGGTTCAATCCCTAGTACCTTTTTCCCCCAAAAATGAAACTATAAATAGTAAATAGTTATAATGAACTATCCAAAGTGATCAAAGAAAAGTCACAGAAATATTCTTGCCAAGAGTCCCTGTTTAATTTCAGCAAAAAGAAATCTTTAAAAGAAATGTTTAAGTATCTCAGAGAGGCAGCTGGCCAAGCAGCAAAAGGAGTATAAACTTCATCTTTACAAGGCCCTGGGCTCGTTCTTCAGCCTTTCCATATAAAGTTCTCACTTAGATCTGCACCCTGACAAGCCCAGCAAGTCCTCTTTTGCCCAGAACCACTGGGCACAGCAGACAAAATAATAATGTTACAAGGTCAAAAGTTGAATTTTAAAGGGTCCTTTTGTCAGTCCTTTCACAGTGAACAACAATCTTGGAAAACCACTACTGGCCTCTTACTTTGAGTGGAGGCACAGCGTTAGTGACCTGTAAGCCCCACGTCCTGAGCAGCACAAGTGGAGAGGCCCTGGTGGAGTACAGCCTTTTCAGCAAGTCCGTGGCAGCCAGGAGGGCAGTGTTGTGACGCTGTCTGTCTGTTTCATAACCTGTGAGGTGGCTCATGGAGCCTGGAGGAAAGAGGAAAGGTTAAACCCTTCTCCAAGAACAGGCTTCCTCCCTCTCCTGGTCACCCGGATCTGCGTCACCTTAATCCCATCTTGCTACAGAGGGCCATTCTAGGGCTCTGATCTTTAACTCTTGACCACTGGATACCTAAATCTTTACCTAAGTCTTTTCCATTGAAAGCTGCAGTACTGAGATGACGGAGCAGGCTGGAGATATCCCCAAAGCCCATGTTGACACCTTGTCCTGCCAGTGGATGGACTCTGTGGGCTGCGTCCCTGTAAAAGCAGCAGCATTCAGGTGTGGCCTCTGGCAGCGGTGCGGAGGGAGCGGCCCTGCTCCATTACTGTCTTACCCAATGAGCGCCACACGAGGCCGGACATACTCAGCTGCATGTCCCAACCCCAGAGGAAAGAGCACTCTGCTTTTGGCATCCACCCTGGCTACACTTGGGGGTAGCTGGCGAGCTGAGACTTTACTGGGCTTCAGAAGAGCAACAGCATACTGCAGCATGCTACCGGCAGAGCTGACGAAGTCGGTGTGGTTAGCATCACTCCACTGAGCCATGAAACAAACCAGGAGAAATGGCATCAGTGACTAGCAGAAAACTCAACAAGAAAAACATTTTATAACTGAGCCAAAGGGTAATGCTACTGGACATGCCCAATCTGACCTTGACCATGAATGACAACCTCAAACAAATGCAAAATTGAATTTTTCAGGATTCCCCACAGACACACTGCTCTGAGCCAGTTTCTGCCTGCCACCTGAGCACCTTTGCCAGTCCCACCACCAGTAATGATGCATCTGCCAGTGTCACTCATCCTGTGCTAACTTCTTGTTGCCAGGACTCCTCCCTACCCAGCCATTCCAGCAGGATAATACCTCAGAATACCCAAGACACCATCTCCCAAGCTCTCCGCTGTGTTTCCCCCTCATGCTGCCCCAGCACCCTGTGCATACTTCTATCACTGTACTTAGATCGTCATTTATATCTTTCTCCACACCTGCACACAAGCATCCTGAAGGCAGGGACTGGCTCAGCTGCCTCTAGGCTCAATAGCCTGCTACACAGAAGAAGGCCTTATAATTACTGTTGAATGAATGTGCTATTGAGGTGTTAAGCTGGTGCCAGGAATATACTGAGTGACCCAGAGAGACAGTATTTACCATTTAGCTTGGAAACCACCTCAATATGTTCAATTCCTTTGATTTTCTTTTTTTTTTTTTATACCAGAGACCAAACTCATGACCTTGTGCTTGCCATGCAGGCACGGTGCCACTGAGCTAAATCCCCAGCCACTCAATTCCTTTGATTCTTACTGCTACTACAAAGCAGTGATATATAATTCTTTATTGTGAAATTCTTAGGCTTGGTTAAAAACATAAACTTGAAGGGCCAGGTTGATTGCAGAACCCAGCTTTGCCCTACCTCTACAACCTCAGGCAAGGTCCTAATCTTTTCACATGAGGCTAATACTAGTACTTACCGCAACGGTTTACTAAATTAAATAAATACCTATAAAACTCTAAAGCAGATCTGGCACGTAGTAAACAATAAATGTTACCAATTAGTGCTACTAATGAATTTAGGTAAACATGAAATAAAAGCTCCATAAATACAAGTGCCCATATTATTTACAGGCTGTGTCTATGCCAGAACAATTAAGCATTTGTTGAAAATCCACAATGTATTAAATATATTCCAAGCATTTTACATAAATGATCTCATTTTAGTTTTTATTGTTATTTTATTGTTGTGTGAGGATTAAACCCAAGGGCATAGGGACAGCAGGCAAAAACTCTACCACTGGGCTATCCTTTTTTAGTATATGTGCTGCCGAAGTGAGCACCCACTGGACTACCCTTTCAACCCATTTCCCTCACTTTCAATGGCTTTATTCAGTCCTGAGAGGTTAGTGCTATTTGTCTTTTTCAGATTAACAGAATCAGTACTGAACCTATGTCTGGCTATAAACTTTTAAGCTCTATGTTAAAAATGTATTCACTTGGGGGCCAGATATTTAGTTCAGTGGTTCTGGCACCTGCCTCGCAAGTGCAAAGTCCTGAGTTGGATCTCCAATAACCACATACAATGTTGGGCGTGGTGACTCATGCCCACCAGCCATCAATACCACATACCACAGTGCCGGGCATGGTGGCTCACACCTGTAATCCCAGCATTCGGGAGGCAGAGACAGGAGGATTGAGGAGTTTGAGGCTTGCCTGGGCTACATAGTGAGCTCAGGGCCAGCCTGATCTACAAAGTGAGACCCTGTCTCAAAAAAAAAATGTGTTCAGTTCCCCCTTCCCACCCCCGCCACACACACACTTCCAATACTTCACCTTTCAAAGGTTCAGATACTTGGGACCCACTGGAATTGTTCAAAATGCTCAAAGTTTACAGCTTCAAAAGAGACAATGCTACTACCGTCAGCTATTTCCATCAGCATAATAGCAGCCCAGAACTTTAGACAAGCATTACCGTATTTCTTTTTTTGTGTGTGAGGCAGGGTCTTGCTTTGCAGTTCAGGCTGGCCCTGAGCTCGCTATGTAGCCCAGGCAAGCCTCGACCTCAGCAATCCTCCTGCCTCTGCCTCCTGAGTGCTGGGATTACAGGCGTGAGCCACCACGCCCAGTGCATTACTGTGTTTCTGTTGAGCATATCCCTGTGTGCCCTCAGCACAGTCCTGATGAAGGTCAATTATAAAGGGCAGCTGTTTGGCTAGTCCATCTCCTTACTCAAAACCACCTTTCTGTACCAACCCCTGCAATCTGTCATTGGCCAGACAGGTGATACTCACAAATGCAGAGTTGATGGCATCTACAAACTCTTCCTCCCCCATGCTGACCAGCTGTGCGGCATGGTCATGGGATGTGGACCAAACCAAGGAACTCAGGGTGTCTGAGAGCTGTGTCAAAAGAAGAACATTAATATCAAGGCTAAAATTTCTCTGAACAGGGGACTCTCGAGCACAAAGGAAGATGAGAAGGGGAAACACTGTTGGGTTGTATATATTACCTTGAAACCAGAAAAATGCCTAAGAAAAGTCCCAAAGGGCCAGAGGGTTAGCTCAGTGGTTCCGGCACCTGCCTCGCAAGCACAAGGTCCTGAGTTCAATCCCCGGTAACCACATATAATGCTGGGCATGGAGACACGCCCACCAACAATCAACACCGCATACCAGAATGCCGGATATGGTGGCTCATGCCTGTCATCCCAGCACTCGGGAGGCAGAGACAGGAGGATTGCTGAGTTCGCGGCGGCTTGCCTGGGCACCATAGTGAGCTCAGGGCCAGCCTGAACTACAAAGCGAGACCCTGTCTCAAAAAAGCAAAAAAAAAAAAAAAAAAAGTCCCAAAGAGGAAGGGATGCCTTAGAGCAACTAGTTAGATGTCTTCTTACCGGGAGCAGAGCAATAGGCCCTGAGGGAAGAAATCTCTGCCAGGCTACGTTGTTTTCTGTGGCCTGCAACATTGAAGGGAAAGGCTCTGGTGAAGCATACCTAGACCCTGTGTGTAGGGTCCCAAGTGGCAGCTCCCCTGCTTACCTCTGATAAATGCAGAGTAGCCACGACAGCAGACTGGTCATAGTTCCAGCTGATATTCTGGATCCCAGCGGCCTGCCGCACTCCTGAGTTGTGACCATCAGCACCAATCTGTATGGAAATGGGAACCTGCTGAGTCTTAGGGCCTCTGCAGACATCAAAGTACTCCAGAAGTTTCTCTTCCCCCTAACGATTACTCTAGTTCCAACTGTTGGCCAGTCCAGTTTCTGTAACAGCAGGAAATGTTTTGTCAGGTCTGTCTCACTCACAGCCCTGGACAGAGCCTGGAAGTATCCACCCTCTGCCTCCACTGATGGAGCCAAAGTGGACATCTGGCTCAAGACACGCTAGCCATGCTAAATCTGAGCAAGATGCCCTTGAGTTTTAAGCTAGAAAGTTTCAGTGTGGGCAGGCAATGGAGCTGGACAGTACTGATGTGAGGCTGGGAATGGCTGCCACACAAAAGGGAAAGGTAGTAAGCAAAGAGGAAAAAATGAGAACTTCAAGGAGATGAATGACAGTGGGATCCTGAGAGGAAAAGAAAACCCTCCACTGCTGACACCTGTCTCTGTGAGGCCCAGCTATCTATCCTGATTTCGTGACCTAATATGGCCAAGAAATTGTTTCCTGCAGAAGACTTACACCCTCTCAAACTTGGTCGGCCTGAAAGGTGATTGGACATTTATAACTAAAGTCAGTACTTCAGATTGGCTTGAGAGGCCCTAGTGTATAGGGTAGAGCGTGCTCATGCAAGATCCCTGGCAAAATAAGAATCTTCAACTACCAACAGTGTGGTCTGGAGGGTGCTGCCGTCACCTAGGGTAATATGGACCCAAGGGCTGGAATCTGCCATGGAAAATGGTCCGGGCCAGGAATAGCCAACAGCTTTGCTCCTGTATAGAACTGTCACTCGATCTGGGGAGGTCAAAAGAGAAAGAAAACGAAAGATTAAAAAGGCAGGCCATGAGGCCAAGAGAAAAGCTAGAACCAAACCTCAGGTGACATCTCAGAACAGAAATGTCTTGTCATTCGCTGCCAAACAAGAAAAGAAGATCTAAAGAGGAGGTTATAAAGAAATAAAGAAAGGGCTGGGAGTTTAGCTCAGTAGCACTGCCACTGCCTTGCAACTGCAAGGTTCCAAGCTCGATCCTGGTATAGGGTGGGGGTTGCGCCCTACACTGTTACAGTCAGATGGGACAAATAAATTCTGCAGTGCACATACAGAAGGCTGATTACAGATAACAACAGCTTGAAAAGAAGATTTTAAAATCTAGTGGTTTTTTTTGTGGTATTGGGGATGGAACCCAGAGCCTTATGCCTGCCAGGCAAGTGGTCTACTACTGAGATGTACCCCAACCTGAAGAGAGGATTTTTTATCAGAGATTGAACTTGTGACCCTGCACTTGTGAGGCAGGCACTGGAACCACTGAGCTAAATCCCTGGCAGGATTTTTTAAAAAACAGTACTGGGATTGAACCCGGGACCTTCATACTGAGATAGTACCAACCCTTTTACAATTTTTTTTACTTTGAGACAAGGTCTTGCTAAGTTGCCCAGACTGGCCTCCAACTTGTGATCCTTATACCACAGCCTCCCAAGTGCTGGAATTTTATGACCTGAGCCACCACACTCAGCAAAAGAACACGAGCGTTCTTAGAAAAAATGACAAATGATGGAAGAGAAAGATGTGCTTACCCAGACTTGAACATTACATAATGTCTGCGTGTATCAAGATATGACTCAAGCCAGGCATGGGGGCACATACCTGTAATCCCAGCACTTGGAAGGCTAAGGCAGAAGGATCCCTATGAGTTTGAGGCCAGTCTAGGCTACACAGTGAGTTCTATGTCAGCCTGAACTATGAAGTGAAACCACATGAGATTCTCATATTTATAATTTTTATATATCAATTAGAAGTCACCTTCTTAAAATATTGTACCTTGGGC
>PVIC010039995.1:0-16842 GCA_004025085.1 Thryonomys swinderianus | reverse complement strand
ATGTGATGAGGAGAAGGAATAAATATGATACAGAAAGAAAATAAAAGAGCATGTATAAGGGGGGAGGAGGGGGGAGTGGGTAGGGATATGGGTAAAAATGAGAATTAACTTGTGGCATATACTGGTACAAATTTCCCAATGTTATATGTGATTTTGAGATGTATATAAATTGTACCAATAAAGAATTCAATTAAAAAAAGAAAAGAATGTCTCTACACAAAGACACAGGCTAAGACTGTAGTGACAGAGCTACAAGCCAAAGAGCACTATGAGTTGCCAGAAGCCAGAAGAAAATTAGGGGCAGATTCTCCTTCAAAAGAAGGAGCCATATCTCCTAATTACCTTTATTTCAAATTTCTAGCCCTCAAAGAGTGAGAGAATACATTTATGTGGTCTTAAAACATATAGTTTGTGGCAATTTCTTGCGGTGGCCCTAGAAAACTCAGACAATATCCAATTGGCAATATTTAATACTCTACATGGTATCCACCATTTACAAGCAGCATGACATTCGTCGGATAATATTGTCTCCAACTCTGAAATGAGGAAATGGTGACAGCCCTCTAGCACCGCTGGCAACGACCAAATGCAGTAAGGTTATGAGAAACACTTCATAATCTATAATGGGCAGTATCAACATTAGTTACCAGAATCGTATTATGATTTCAGTCACATCACAAGAAAGGAATGAAGAATGAAAAGATAGGATGAAGAGAAGAAAGATGGATAAGGGAAAGAGAGAAGAGGGAAGCCAACAAGGTTTTCGTTCTAAACTGAAATCCTGTCTCAGCCTTTTGAATATTTTTGTTATTTTAGAAATGTAGTATTTTATTAATTTCAGATAATTTACCCTTATATAAAAACATTTAATAAAGGAGCCAACAAAAAAAACCAAATTACACACGACTCTCTAGTGCAATGTTGGCAAATCTGAGGCATAAGTGCTACAGTGCACTGTTATCACTAAGAGCTCTGAAAGGCTCAGCATCATGGCTCCAGTGTGAGGTAATTAGTACTGTCAGGATTAAGGTCTACTGAATATTTTACATGTACCAGACACTCCAAAGGATTTTGTCCTTGTCATCTTATTTGACTCTCACAACTCCTACAGTAATGGACGTGTGTTATGTGCATGTATAACCAAGGACCTAGGCGGATTCACGGTGGCCCCAACTCACCTTATAAACCCAGCTCCAAGTTCCACAACTGCACACTGAAGTATGCCTGGTACTAGTTGCCTTTTACAACCAGAGAAGCCAGAAAGTACACCTGCACCCCGCCAGGGTCACCCCCCGCTGGGGTCTTATACAACCCATTCCATGGCTTCCCCAAGAGGACTCACTCCCTTCCTCCTAACTTCCCAGTCCAATGGCAGGTGTGTCACTGCCCCTTACCAACGTGCACTGCAAGGGCGTTATTAACCTGCTGGAATCCAAGCTGCTGCCTCCTACTTGGGCAATTTTCCAACCATTTAGTGGCATAATCATCAGAGACAAAGGTGTAAACATTTTCTCCCCACAGCCTGGGAAGTGGGCCAGAGGACTCAGCCTCGGTGAATTCTCAATGGGAAGCTGCTCTGTGGGCAACTCTGTATAATCAGGCCTATCAGGTGATAAATTTGGAGGGGTGGAAATCATTTCTTGGTCCACATTTCCCTGTCACATCAATAGAATCTATGTTTTTTAAAAAATCAAATCAAGATTCTGCAAAAACAGTAAAATAGTGTACACAGTGTAAGATGGAGAACCTCAAAAACATGATGCTCAGTGAAAGAAATCAGTCACAGAATGTCAGGTATTGTATGAATACATATTATGTGAAATGCCCAGTGAAAGCAAATGTATAGGGATAAAGTAGATTAATGATTGTTTATGACTAAGGGTGAGAAATATAAATCATGAACAGATATGAAGGATATTAATGACTGGATGAAAATGTCCCAACACTACACTGTGACTATAAGACAACTTATTAAATTTAGTAAAAAATCTTCAACTGGACACTTAAAAGATATGAATTTTATAGTACATAATTTATACCACAGAAATATATATATATATATATTTTTTTTTCTTTTTGAGACAGGGTCTCGCTTTGTGTAGTTCAGGCTGGCTCTGAGCTCACTATGTAGTCCAGGCAAGCCTCAAACTCAGCAATCCTCCTGTCTCTGCCTCCTGAGTGCTGGGATTACAAGTGTGAGCCACCACACCCGGCAGAAATATTTTTTAAAATTCCTAAATTGATTACTAACTGGAAATCTAAGAAACAGAGTTTAGATATGAAGTAGCGAATATATCTTATGAATTCAAACAGAGATATATGATTTGTGAAGCTTTATTAATATTAAAGGATTATCCTACAACCTAGGAAATGTACAAAGAAATAACTTTCATTCTTCACTAATGAGTGTTCCTCTGGTCCCTGAAAAGAAAACATTGACTTGGAATTTCATGGGGATTTAGTTATTTGGAGTCCAATTACAGCTCTATCACTTACTTTTTTGGTTAAAAACTGCGTATATTTTGGGCCAGAGATTTAGCTCAGTGGTTCCGGCGCCTGCCTCGCAAGTACAAGGTCTTGAGTTTGATCCCCGGTAACCACATACAGTGCTGGGCGTGGTGACTCACACCCACCAGCAATAAATGCCACATACCACAGTGCTGGGTGTGGTGGCTCACACCTGTAATCCCAGTACTCGGGAGGCAGAGGCAGGAGGATTGCTGAGTTCCAGGCTTGCCTGGGCTACATAGTGAGCTCAGGCCCAGCCTGAACTACAAAGCAAGACTCTGTCTCCAAAACAAAACAAAACAAAACAAAACAAAACTGGGTATTTTATCCCTTGGACCATATGTATAAAAAGGAAGTAGGTCTATGTTATTTGCTTTCAGACTTCTTCTTGCTCATATGTTGTATTATAACAATGTCTGCTTCGTGTCAGATATCATGTTAGGAGACATCCCTCTGTGGTCCTTTTAGTCTTCTCAACAGCCAGGAGGAAAAAAACATATTAACCCATTTTCTAAATGAAAACACTGAGCCTCCAAGCAGTTGCATTTTTACCCAAAGTTACACAACTAGTAAACAGCAGAATCTTTTAATCATAAACCACACTGTTCCAAATGTCCTTCCAATTTCGAAGTAAAAAGTGGTAATATGTTACTAAATTCTAAGGCTAAGAGAAAAGCAAAAACTAAGAGCAATGATTTTGGAATGGCATAGGATTTACATGTAGACATAAAATATAAGTAATGCCTCCTAAACTAAAGATGTATACACTAATACAGAGAGTTTCAAAGACAAAACAGAATAAGGATAAAATAGTGTCCTGGGCCAAGAATGCAGAGTATGGAGGGTGAGTGATGACGTCTTATGACTTAATATGAGTATATTAATTGAAATATAAGCATGAATATACAAATCTACTGTGTATCAAAACACATATGTAACTAAAAGTGGGAAATGGAATTCATTAAAATATCTTGGCATCATCCATAAAGTATAAAAATTGATATGGAAGTTGTAGATTGTCTGGTATTAATGTAGAAACTTAGGATCTGGGGGTGGGTTGAATTTTTTACCAATACCTATGTTCTAGAAAGAAGTGTGTTCCCAGACACATGGCTGTGAAACCCACTAGGAGAAGACATTTTCATCATTAAAAGATAGACTGTGATGCTCTTAAGAAACCTTTCTCCAGGGATCTGGGTAAGAATTCTCATACATAGTTCTCAGATGTCAGCTCTGTTCTGCCATCATGAATAATACAAGCAAACTCATGGTGATCACAATTATCATTCTACAAGGTTTATGCCACAAGTTACTCCAACCTAATGTAATTGTTGTCTCCTCTGACCAGGGCATGTGAAATATTTTAATGAAAAGTGGTAATTGTTACCATCTATCAATCACTTGCTTTCTCTAGTTCAGTCCTGACCAACTACTGATTGTGAGTCACACATTGGCTCAATCCTCAAACTGAGGCAATCAGCGTAAGTCAGAACAATCACCCTACTTAGGAGCTGGGTCTAGCAACAGTCAACCAGGAAGCAAGCTCTTGCCAGTGTCCATGTACTGGAATAGTCCTAACTACTGGTAAGGTATTTATTCCATGATCAGTTCATCTAATGTCAAAAAGATGTATACAAACTACCCCACTTGGGCTTTTTTTCCTGAACCCTGATATATGTTTTCTGTATTTTTTGAGGAGTTCAGCAACAAGGGAGCACATTAGTCCTTACAATTAAAAAGAATCTACACATTTTTCTCTCAGTAGATATTATAAAGATTCCACATGTTGCTAAAGTCAGAATCTTTCCTCTTTGGGCAAGTTCTCAAATCCCACATGAGTTCTCCATCCTTGGCTCCTCTACTTCTTGGGTGCTTTCCCTTACTCAAGTCATGACCAAGGCCTGAGTATGAATGGGGCCCTTCAATTCTAACAGAGAGAACCACTTTCCCAAGGCAGAAGCAAGACTGGCTCCAGCCAATGTCCCCTCATCAGTGGGGCAAGTAAAATTCCGTGAGCAAGAATATGATTTTTATGTTGTTCTTACCGGTAGCTGCTAAGACTTTCTCTGAACATCCTAGTGAGTCTATGGGCTTCCAAACATCTTTTAGTTAATCTCTTTGGGTCTTAATGTAGCTTATATTGATTTATTGTCCTCGCAATTAAGAAACCCAGTAGAAATATTCAATAAAGCCTCAGGGGAAAGGAAAAATAGGACTCTAGGGAAATGAAGATTCACAAATCTAGCAGTTTAGAGCATGTTTTGAAGAATTAAAGGTTGATCCTTTATGGTTACTTGGAATGATGTATCCATCGAAGATAAGGCTTGAGAGAACCATATAACTTCTATTATAAAAGCCAAATGAATGAAGAGCTTCAGAAATTCAAGGATTGTAAAATCAGGGGAATGCTTCAGAGCTGTACAATTTAAAGAAATAATATGGCAAGATCAAAGTATTAGATTGTTGGCTCAGGGCACAGTCCAAAAGAAAAAAAAAACTCAGAAGCTCTATGGCTGCACTAAAATAATCTCTTATCTCTTACAACTGTGGAACTAAGATAGTTGAAAATCAAACTCAGAGTTTGATCTTGTAGCTTGCTGAAATATATCAGATAAATTCACCAGGTCTCTTTAGAGAAGTCAAAGTACTGATTGGAAAGGACAAAATAAAGAGAAATGGAATGAAGGAGCGTGGTTAAAGGTGGCCCACACAATGCCTCTACCCTGACACACCACATATGCCATGACTCGCCTGGGAGAAGGGGCAATTTTTTCTTCCTTGTTATTAAATTTGCTTCTTGATTGCTGGAAAATTCTGCAGTGACTCGGGATGTGACATCTATTTTAGGAAAGGTATCCAATTCTCATCTCATTCGATCCAAATGCAAACATAGAACTGAGATGTCATGGGGGATAAATAAAAAGTCAGACTTTGAGGAAAAAACTTAGTCTCAGTGAGAAAGCTGTAGAATACTGATACTTTACAAACCTGGATAACATGTGCAAATAGACTTTGAAGACAGAAGACAAAGGAAAGGAAGTTGATTCAAAATTGAGGCAATTATCAATATGTTGATATAAGGACCTGAGGCCTGTTCTAACTATTTGCTTAACTGGTCAACCAAAGCCTTTATCCAACACTAATTCAGAGTAAATAAACTTAAAATGACATAAATTTGTGTGTGTGTGTGTGTGTGTGTGTTGTATATAATAAGAAGAAATACAGAATTAGAGTGAAGGAATACTGGAATGAATTTACCAGGTATGGGCCACTGATATTTTTATCTTAGATTTCTTAAGAGGGGGACATTTTCCTCCTTTAACAATATATTGAAAATTATTCAGTTGTGGAGACCACCAAAGTCTTGGACATTATTATTTACTACCTTCCGTAGGTGGTAGGGAAAGTTGTCACTGTCCATACTGGCTTCCTTAAGTAGAGGATGTTAGTATCTTCCAAACACCAAAATGCTGAAAGTACTAGGTGTTTAAACCTGAGACGTGACCATAGGTGAAGACAAACCACCTTCACTATCTCTCAAGGTTGTGTTACTGTCCAGAAATACCTTCTGCAGGGAGCAACAAGTAGCTGTACATTGCACACCCCACAGTCTGAGCATACTTCTGTGGACTAAGGCACCAAACTGTATCACATTTGGATATACTTTTCTGATCTATTTCCCAGATGATATAAAACCCTGAAACCTTGCACTTTAGATGAGCAGCTTTTAAACATTAGCCGACATCACCTAAAAAGTTTTTTGAAACAGATTTTTGGTTTAAAAGATTATTTTTAATTGATTGATTTTATTGGTACAATTTATATATACATCATGATCATAAGCGACATTGAAATTTTGTATGTCTCATTTTCCCATCCCCCCTGCCCTGTATATACATATACGTAAGCTTTCTTTGCTTTTTTAGCCATCACATTTTCCCCATGTAATATATATCCCTAAGTCCCTTTATCATCTGAGTATTTTCCACTTCACAGTATCTACCATATACTCTAGAATTCATTTTTATCTTCAGTTTCTCATACCAAAGACACCATATTTACACATTTGTGACCTATTTATTTCACTTATGAGTATGTCCTCAAAGTATGTACATTTGAATATAAATGACTCAGACTTAGCACTCTTTATGGCAGAGTAATAATCCATTTTGTAAAATAATGACATCTTCATCCAGTCTCCAGATGATGGGCATTTGGGTTGTTTCCAAGATTTAGCTATCACACATTGAGCGGCTATGAACATGGGGGCACAGATATCTCTGTGATATGAATAATGTAATTATTTCATGTATATACCTAGCAGGGGATGAACCTCACCTATATAGTTTCTGATTCAGGAAATCTGGAACTTCCCCCAATAATTTGCATTTCTAATTAGATTGTATGTGATGTTGATGCTGTTGGCCCACGAATCACAGTTTAGGAAACTTTAGCCTAAAAAAAATAGTTCTTCAGGGGCTGGGGATTTAGCTCAAGTGGTACTGTATCAACCTTAAACACATAAGGGCCAGAGTTTGGGCCCCGGTACTGCAAAAAAAAAAAAAAAAAAAAAAAAAAAAAAAATTCTTCAGGCTGTAACAAATTATTTTGCTAATTATAGCGGACCCAGTAGTCTAAAATAATACAGCAAGTTAGAGTGCTATGTAGAACCTGTAGCACCCACAACTGGAAAATCAAAGGTGACCCAGAGACAAAGTCATCCCTTAATTATCATTTAACAATTCTAATTTTTTTTTTTTTGCTTTTTGAGACAGGGTCTCACGTTGTAGTTCAGGCTGGCCCTGAGCTCACTATAGTGCCCAGGCAAGCCACCGTGAACTCAGCAATCCTCCTGCCTCTGCCTCCCGAGTGCTGGGATGACAGGTGTGAGCCACCACGTCCGGCATTGTGGTATGCGGTGTTGATTGTTGGTGGGCGTGTCTCCACACCCAGCATTATATGTGGTTACCGGGGATCGAACTCAGGTTCTTGCGCTTGCGAGGCAGGTGCCCAGAACCACTGAGCTAACCCTCCGGCCCAACAATTCTAATTTTTGTAAGGAAGCTTTTAGGCTCCGGTAAAGATTTTACACTGGAACAAAAGAAGAAACCAGGTTAGAGAGATTAAGTAAATCCATTTAAATTAATAAAGAATAATGCTGAGGCTTAATTCCAAATGGTTAGATTCCAAATCCATCCTCTCATCAGCCTCCTAGAATTTCATATGCCAGGTGTGGCTTCTAATAACAGTGTTAGTAAGATAACTGGTCTAAGTTTACCTCTCTTTGATAAACTTAATCATAAAATATTTTACAACATTTGTGTAAATGTAAAAGATTTGCATCCTTGAGGTCAGGTACGAATTTAAGCTCTGGCTCATTTTTGGACTTTATTTTCTAACCTGTAAAACAAGAAGTTATTTTTAATGTTCCAGCTTGGTCCTAGCTCTGGGAATGCTTCTCAAGTCTTTCACATGTACTATGTCTCCCACCCGCCCAAAATCTTAGATTCCCCATTGATATTTACAGGGATTCCAAATGTTATGAAAGCATTTTACATTTAATTCTTGCTGTGCCATATTCAGTAACAGTCACAAACCATACAATGAAAAAAGAGGGGCTAGTTTTCCTGTAGTTTTAATTACCTTTCTCTGAGAGCACCAGTGATTTTTTTCTACAGTTCAACCTAAGATAATTTATACTTTTTCCTTTTCCCGTGGACTTCATATTTTAAAGCTCTAAATCTCTAGACAGCCACAAAAGACCTTCCCCACCAAATGAGCTAAACTTAATGCAACAATGACACGTTTTAGTCTACGGGCTATAAATAGCTCCTAAGTATTAGCAAGAGCTCTGATGTCTCCGCTCAATAAGACTCAAGACAAATTCAGATGGTGACATTTTCCTCTGTAATTCTTTTATTTCTGTACCCATTTAGGTGATTTCCAGAGCCTGCTAAATGTCACCTAAGTTACCTAAAGCTTGAGAGACTATTTTGAAGAGATTTTCAATGCAGTTATACCTCTATTTGACAACACCATCTGTTGCCAGAGTCCCAGTCTCTGTTTGGGTTAACTGTTTCATTGCTGAAATTATCTGAAACCTGACAATTGTTTGTAACACACACTAATGCGATACTAAGAAACACAGGGCATATACATCTTAATCAGGGTGAAAAATTAGCACAAAGCTTAATTATAAAAAAAACAATATTTCTCTTTTGAGTATTAAAAGATAAGTAATTTAAATCTCCGTTGTTTAGTAACAATAGCAGGATACTATTTTTTCATTACCATGGGAGTTTGATCTACTGGTTTAAGAAAGCCTAAATGAAGGAAGTATTGCTTTTAGTAATAGCTATAAAAATTTCTTTCATGTATGTCTATAATATTGGGAAGGTGATATCACCATGTCACCTTGAAAATGCACAGAGTAAATTCTCACTTCACAAAATAGATGGTCTTGCTTATTATGTCAAAATACTTTTTCAGATCAAAGGATTTCTGAATCTTTATCCAATCCGCAAGGTTATAGATGGTGCTAAGTTTTAAAATCTGAGTGTTAAATATCATAGGCCAGTGATGAAATTATTGTCCAAACAGAGTAAAGTATTATGACTATTTATGGCCTATTTTAGGGCCAAGATTACATTTTAAACGGAAGTAATGGTAAAATACGAAGAAATAAATCAAAACATGGTTTGGGACTTAACCTCAATCTTAATTAATTTACTTACTTTATAGAGCCTTGAGTAGAAGTATGGCTTAACTCAGGAGAGTTTAATATGTTTCAAGATAAATGCCAGATGCTAGGACCTTTGTCTTTGGTTTATAACCAAGGTCAGTCTTGGCATCGAGGATGGATAAAGTCTACATCACTGAGATGAACATGTACCTTTCATTTAAAAAGAAGCAACACGTCAGACATATTCGATGACATTAGAGGACTTTGAGAAATAATCACTGGGTTTTTGGGAACTACAGTGGACCCTATGCCATGACCAGCCTGACATACGACAACCTGAGTTACTTAGGCTATGATAAACATCCAGATCTCAACTGTACTGAGTTATGGCCAAAATTTGGGAACTAATCAAGTTCCTAAGTCAAAGATTCACTGTATTTGCAAGGGCTCTCAGTGTTTGGTCTATCATTCTGCTCCAGAAGGGAAGATGATTTTGGAGAAACAGACACAAATAACTAAGAGAATTCATCATCATCCAGCTAGTGAAAGCCCTGTTATCCAGTAAGACCACACTGGTGAGTCAGAAACTGATTAGAAACTCCAGATAGAAAAGACTGAAACCTTTTTCTCTAAAATGACTTAACACTAAGACACACCCATTTTAAGGCCTACAAAGTTCCACTCTAGAGCAGAGGACACTGGCAAAGTCCTAAACTACTCAGTGCAAGTATTTGCATTTTCTTCAGACCCCAGAAAAACTTTAACCAACACAAAGTTCTCTTTTGCGTTATTCATTTTCTACCTTCATGTGTTGCTGTATCTTTTTGTTTGAGATGGTAAAAGATTTGAAACACCTAATTCTCCCTTTATTAATTCTCTCATCTAATAGTATTACCCAGTAAGATGTGACCTCCCTGTGTAGCAACGGTTTATTTTGTAATTACTAAGAATGTTTTATAAGATCACCAAGTGAAAAAGGAACTTGAAGTCAGTCAGCTCCGAGTTTAAATCTAAGTCCTACTTACATATTTGACTATATAAACAATATTTTTGAGCCTTTTTCTGAACTGTAATAATCAGCAGAGGCAAAAAAAATCTTCTGTAACACTTGATTAGATTTTATATTTTTTAATACATGAATTTCTTTTTAAAAGACTAGAGAAATTTGAATATAAATTACACATTAGATGGTGTTAGGATAGTATTTTTAATTTTCTTAAAACTGTGATAATGGCATTATAATTAGGTGGTTCAAATTCCTATTTTTAGGACATATACCACACATATTCAAGCATAAAGTATCATAAAAGTTACAATAAAAATGCTCAAGAATAAAAGGTCAGTGAGCAGGGAGAAGCAGGAAGACAAAGAAAGAGAATGACAAAATATTTACACTTGCTAATATTAACAATTGTTGAAACTCCTTTATAGAGAACACAATTAACAGTTATAAAAATAACCACCAGTCCTTCCCAAGAAATATTCACAATTCAAAACTATGATTCATTTTATTAGGCTAGGAATTTAATATCAGTAGCCTAAACACTTAAAACTAGACTCTTTACCCTAAAATATGAATTCTGATACATTTGCACTAAAATTAAACTGCTAAAACTGAAAACTAAGGCATACTGAGTCTTCAAAGCCAAAAATATTGAATAATCCTCCTTCAAAAAGTTCTTTATTTGCTAAAATGATTGTAAAGCCCTATCCTTTCTACGTACACCTGGATATGCAGGTACTAATCAATCCAATTCCAACTTATTTGAAAAACTTATTACAAAAATCACATCCACTCATACCTAACTAGATTACTTTAAAGTGAATAATCTGACATAGAAAAGGAATAGAATTGAGAGCACTTTCTATACAATATAAACTCCTTCAAATGTAATGCCAACCATTCGCCTTCAATAGTATCATACAGGTTGTTCCACATTTCACAAATGATATATTGTTTGATCTTTTAGACTAGTATATAATTGTATATCTACAAGACATTTTGATGTATCCTTAGATCTCAAACAGAATATTGCCTATCTTCCTCTTGGTATTGTCTTGCCTTTGAGGATTCTGACTCAGGCCAAACTTGAAAAATAAATATTCATTGGAACCCAGAGAGGACATTGAGACAATTTATTATCCTTAAGATGTCTAGATGGAGTCATAAAATAGCAACACTCTCTTGAGTTGATATCTTTTTAGTTAACACTAGGAACATTCAATCTGTTCTGAGATTTTTGGAACATAACTAGTATCACATATTTTTTCCAACTTAATCACTTTGACTAAGTTGTATATGAAAATCCTAGAACATACTGATCAAAAAATGTAGTAAACATCTTACAGGCCAATTTTATAACTTAAGAACTCTTCCTGAATACATAGATAATTCACCAAGTTCTGTCAACTTGTGATGGTCACGTTACCCCAGTGAGGAGAAGAATCTACCTTAGTTTAGCAGTTGCCTTTGCCCTTCTTCAAAGAAACCGCAACATTATACTCTAAGCCATGAATAATGTGTATCTAGTACTAAGGCATTTCCCTTCTATTCTTTGATAGTATGTCTTAAATCATAAGAGAGAAATCTCTAACCCCTCATTAAAGATTCATGTACTATTAGTCAACTGAAATCTATCTGAAAATATAGAAGTTCTTGCTATTATTATTTAATGAATAAGAATCAAATAGGATGATATAATATATATTTATAAGGACTTCATTTTTATTTCATTTATATCATCCTAAGCTACCATCCTAGTCATTTCCCAAGACTATGAGACCATGATATTTCCCACAAATTTTCCAAAATCATAAACAAGAGCTGATGTTTCTCTTAATCTTAATTATTTTGGAGCCTTAGTTCCAAAAGATAGTGAAGACTATATGAAACACAAGTAGAGGCAGAGAACAAATTCCAAAGGAAATACAACATAGATTCTATAGAATATAAAAGAATTAAGACTACACTGGTACTGGAAAAAAAAAAAAAAGACTAGAAAAAAACCAGGGCTGGGAAAATGGCTGAGTGGTGCCATACCTGCCTCACAAGTGCAAAGTCCTGAGTTCAATCCCTGGAAGGGGCAGGGAGCAAAACAAAATCTAGAAGAATTAAGACCACAAATATCTATTGTAAAAGTTACTATTTAATGAGCATTTACTCTATATTAAGTTTTGGCTAGGACTCATATGTCTCATTTCTCCTCATACCAAATCTATAAAGTAATTTCAATACCATATCTATCTTTAAATAAAGAAATGCAGGAACATAGAGATTAAATATTTTGCTTTTTCATTTTCCAATGAAAACAAATTAGGTTTCAGAACCAACCAATCTAATTCTAAATACTACACCTTCAATGATAAACTAACCATAAAAATGCAAAATTCAAGTTCCCAGTACTGATAATCAAAAGTTGTCTATTATTTTTCCTTGTTTTATTCATCCAAGTAAAATTTAATTCCAAAACTTAATCATTATCTTATTTTACAAACATTTAGATAAGCTTTCTATGAAAAAATCAATCAGTTTGACAGAAGATCTGGGCTGCCCTATATCCCTTCATAGAACTTAGATGATATATGGCTCCTGCCTTTTACTCAGTAAATATTTATTTGGTTATTATCCAGATCTAAAGCAAAGTATATTGAACTTGTAACTTTTGCATCTAGATGTCATTGTCTTAATTTAAATTTTTGACATTGTATAAACCTTATGAGAGAGAGAGAGGAAAAAAAAAGAAAAGACTGACTAGCCAGTCAGTGGCAGAGCCAAGAATGTTGCTGGGGAATCAAGATCTTTGGCGGACATGAACAATTTCTCTTCCAGCCAAAAAATGGGGGGGGGGGTTGGAACGATATCAGAACAAGGAAGTAGGCAAGTAAATGCTTACAACTAGGAGCACTTGAGGAGAGACGAAAAGGAACTTGGAAGAACTCTTTGATAACTGACATGTCCCTGTCGTGGATGCAGTAAACTAGCAAGAGGAAGTGACAAGCTAATGGGAACCCTGGTGGGAAGCAGCTGGCACACATTTTTCCCAAACTGTGGCTTAAATGATCACGATCATTCTTGTCAGACATCAGTAGAGCCAGATTTCTATTGCCCACAGTGGGGACAGGGTGTGTCTTAAGCCAAGCTGCACCTGATGAGTGAGGAAAATGCTAAGAAAGAACTTCAGAGGACCAGAACAGATTCTAACATGGATTCCAAGGAGGAGCAAACGAAGGTGTCTGAAGGTCATAGGGAAGCCGGTGTCAACCTTTGTAGGTAAGAGTGCTCCTGCTAAAACGTGCATTCCCAAAGGCACTCCATGAAGGTCTGAATAACATCCTAGTTGTTTGGTTCATTAAAACAAAAGATAGATGTCAGAAATGTGCTGAAGCAAATTTTAAAAACCACAACTTTTAAAGTTTTTTCAAATCTCTGGATTCTAACACTTTAGAGTTGGCTCATACTACAAAGCATACTACAAAGTTAACCAAGGAAATGACAGAACATTGTCTTGAATACCAAGTAAAGTTCTAATCTAGAATTACCTCAGATCATAGGTTGAAAATAATACCTCTATGTCTCACATTTGAAGCTAGTACTTTATTGTTTGGTTAGCACTTTCCCTTCTAGGGTCTTATATGACCCCACAGTACCCTAAGGAAAGCAATGCAAAGTTATTGTTCCCATTAGAAACAAATAAATAGGAATCACCTAATTATTAAATAGGTATGAAGCTCTCTCTACATGGTAAACACAACTCCAAGCACAGAGGTGAAAGAATATTCCAAGACTCTGCCTCACAGAGTTTACATTATTGTGAAGATAGACAATAATAAAAAAATTATATCTACAGAGGGTTTGTGCTATAGACAAAATGATCCAGGTTAGGAGGATGAATATGATGGTATAGAAGGTGCTGTTTTATATAAGGTGATTGGGAAGACATAGGGTTTTGGGAAGAAATGGAATAGGATTTCAGGCTGCCTGGAAATGAGCTTTAGTGGAAGTGACAGTGATCATGGCAGGAGGCTTGAGACAGTCTTGGGCCACGTCAAAGAAGAAAGTGCAGTAAATGTACTTACATTATAGTGACCAAAGCAGAAAAAGGTAAACATAGAGATGAGATCATGGGGGCTGTGGCAGACTGATCAGATAGACTTTGGCTGTTTCTTGAACAAAAAGAGAACCCATTAAAAACTGAGTAGAATCTCATGTCCTAATAGACTGTTTAAAGAGGGCCACAAGCACAAGATCCTAAGTTCGATCCCCAATACCACTAAATAAATATATAAAAAGAAAAAAATCTCCAGTGAATACTGCCACACAGAGTAAAAGCTGGAGAATGAGCAAGAAGAGAGAAGGTGAAGGCTGTTAGAAGTTTAAAAAATGCAGGCTAGAAAGATACGCAACCAACCTATGTGTCCATTAATAAATAAAAGGACAAGGAGAGTGCAGTGAATACACCAGGTAGCATCGTATACACCACAAAAAAGAAGGAACTTCTATCACAACAGCATGAATGGAACTCGAGGACATTATATTAAATAAGTTAACAGATGACTACCACGTGTTCTTATCTGCACTGGAAGTGTAAGTGTTCACCTCACAGAAATAGAGAATAGAATAGCGATCATCAGAGTCAGGCTGGAAAAGGTGTTGGGAAGGCAAAACAGAGAGAGAGTAGTTAATGGGAAATGAGGTACATTTGGATATGAGGAAATAATGTAATGCTTCATAGCAAAATAGATGAATAACAATTAGTTTTACACATGAAAGAAGCTAGAAGAGAGAACTTTTGTTCCCACACAATGAAATAGCAAATATCTGCTGGGATAGGTATACCATTTATCCTGACATGACCTTTATTCCCCAACTGTGGGCAATTCTATCTGTCAGTTAAGTAAAAACAAACATGATGGCTGGGGACAGGCTGGTAGTGGTTGGATTCTGGATATATTGTGAAGACAAAACTCTAAAATGGCTGTGTATGAAGGTGCAAGACACTGATCGCTGAGCTTTGGCAAGTCATTTGACTCTTTATACATCCATCCCCTCATCAGTTCAGCACCGGGAAGCTCAACACACCCGCAACACTTTTTTTCAAATGTAACACATTTTCAAATGCTAGCTTTAAAGGGATTTTCTTACACAAATGAGGATAAGGATATATGGATTATATAGTCTTCCTTTTTGCTGATTTATGAAACTCTACCTCTTCAGAAAGAGGTAGCACTGCCCAGCACCACAGAGTAGCATTTAGAGGCACATAATCACACACAGCTTACTACACTCTCTTGCGTTGGGGTTGCCTCCTTTCGTCCAAATGTCCCTGTAATACCCACAGGGTCCCAGGGTGGTAAATTGGTTCCTGTAGAGTCTGAGGCAGTGAGACATGAAAGGCTGGCCTACAGTCACAGGGAGCTCAGTGGGAAGTGGTTTTTAGCTTCATACTCAGTACCACCCCTTCTTAGTCATTCACTAGCTCTTTTCCTGAAATGCTGTACAAAAATATTCACGGAATGGGCCAGATGGATTCATCACAATTGACATTTTTGGGTTTAAAAGTAGCTAAGAGACAGTTTACACATTCCATAAAATGAAGGGGCGTTGGACCCGACAATTGTGAAGTGCTTTGCTGGTGGCAGTTTGCTTTCTGTGCAATTAGAAATTGTTTTTACTGTTGCAAGTGAGATTTACAATCTGTACTTCTGAACATGAATTCAAAACACTGTGCAGGCCTAGCACAAGTTACAACTCCTGTTAGCAAATGGGTATGTGGAGTTTTTCACTGGGTGTTCATTGCCTCTTCTCTCCCATTCTGGGCAAGCTCCTCTGGAGAGCACATCCTCAGGAAACCTTTGTCCAAACTACAGACTAATTGCAAATTGTGCTTAGTTCTTTCCTTCCCATCTGGTCTTTCTCTCTCACCCCCTTTTCCAGGACTCTTTCCAAATACCTAGGTTGCCATTGTGTCAGGACAAACAGCCCTAAAACACATCTTAAGAGTATTTCCTGGGTGCTTCTGAGTGTTAAAAGATGTTCCTAGAAAGAGCAGTTTAGAGCTCAAAAGAATAAATTCTAAATGATTAATGTGTGCACCAAACAGCATTTTCTACATTCCCCTTGGACTCTCAGAATGTGGCCACAATTGGATATAAAAATGTAAATGCAACTGATTAAGGTTCTCAGGAAGAAACCATCCAGGATGAGAGGCAGCCCCAAATCTGTGTGCCCCTCCTTATGTGAGAGGAGCCCTTGTGGAGCGGAAGGCAGAGATGGGAGTGATTCTGCCTCAAGCCAAGGAGTATCTGGAGCCACCAGAGCTGGAATTAGACCAGTGGGGTTCTTCGCGGCAGCCTTCAAGAGGGAACACCCCCACGCCAGCATCGTGAGCTGGCCTCTTCCAGCTCTGAGAGAATCCAAGTTCTACGTCACTGAGTCTAAGCCAGTTGTCATGGCAGCCCTAAAATATGACTTCAGTGGAGTGTAGCCATCACAGGACTCCGAGAAGAGAGAAGCGCACAGGCAGGGATATTTACTGATCTCTTTAAATACAGCAATATGAGCTGTGCCTACATTCAGACACACAAAGTCTTAAACAGTGCATTGTAGGGAGAAGGCCTGGACTGAATCCTTCCTGGAGCTTTGCGCGAATAAT
>PVIC010039994.1:0-16886 GCA_004025085.1 Thryonomys swinderianus | reverse complement strand
TTGATTAAATAGGAACTGCTTAGTGACCATTTTGCATACAGCTTACAAGGTGATCATTTCTATGAGAAATTTAAATTAATAAGGTTTTCACTGTTTTGCCTCTAAATAAAATATTTGATAAAGGTTATCTCCTCATAAAGTTAGTGAAAAAAAGTGTAATCAATAAGTAGAAGGCCGGAGATTTTAGCTTAGTGGTTCCGGCGCCTGCCTCTCAAACGCAAGATTGAGTTCGATCCTGGTGACCACATACAATGCTGGACGTGGTGACTCACACCCACCAGCAGTCAATACCACATGCCACAGTGCCGGGCGGGGTGGCTCACGCCTGGCATCCTAGCACGGGAGGCAGAGACAGGAGGATTGCTGAGTTCCAGGCTTGCCTGGGCTACATAGTGAGCTCAGGGCCAGCCTGGACTACAAAGCGAGACCCTGTCTCAAAAAAAAAAAAAAAATATATATATATATATATGTATGTGTGTATGAAAAATTTAAATGCTAGAAGAATAGAAGTTACATAAGAGAAAGAAAGACATATGTCCATGTATTAAAATATTTAGGTGCTGTAATATTACTCACAGCACCAAATCATAAATACTAATGTGTTAGCCCTTCTGCTGGAAGCCAATTATTCATGCTATGTTCAGAACTATATTGAAAAAATTTCATGTTACATATTTAGTGGTTATATTGGATTATATACTATAGTTATTGTTTAAGCAACAATATGACCCGATGTAAGGAAATTTAACTAAATCTAAATTACTAAATTTCTCAAATTTAAAAGTACAAACCTAGCTTTGTCTGATCCCACAGCTTATGAACTTAACTACAGTATAATATCTGTAACCCTGTTTAGGAGGAAGGATATTACAGAAGAACTCATAACTCTGTTAGATTTTATTAGGAGAGAGTTAAGGGAAAAGAAAATGAGTTTTAAATGGTGTAAGTTAATGTACCAGTGAAGGGTAGTCAACAGTGTAGGAGTATAAAAAGCACATTATAACTGTGATCAATAAACTAGCAGGGCATTGCATTTACAGGAGCAATTACATGAGGACAGAAATAATTCAAAAGTTATTTTAGGAAATTCTACCCTTACTTCCGGGTCAGATTCAATTGGTGAAGGAAACTGCAGAGTCTCATTATATTATAAAGAAATAAATATAGAAATGTGATCAATAATTGCTTCCTTCACCCATTTTTCTATGAAATGTAAAAGATGAAAGGACACATAAAACTAGTTTTACAAAATTTAAGTAGTGTAAAAAAGGGATAAAGAACATTTAATTAAATATGTGATTTCCATTGTAAAAATAATTTAATTATTTGGTCTGAGGGATTCACTCACCTGCAAGAGAGAAGACAGTGGAAGCCACTGATTTGAAGACAGTTTTTGAAATGAATATTCTCAGAAAATATAACCTTCAGGTTTCAGCGTGCTGGTTTTTATAGGATATCTAAAACAATTATCAGTCCACATCTCCTTCCTATTAAATGTCAAATCATGCAGAAATTTTATTGCATCTTTTTGACACATTTTACTGCTTTTGCAAGCAAGGGAGATTGTTTTCTTTGCCAAAACTTGCCTAACATAAAATGATTTTAAGGTTGTTATATTAGCTGAGGATTTGTCATTTCTACTACTTCAATAATCTGATGCAAAATGTAATGTGATTAAATATAAAAATTTTTTATTGTATTTTGAGCACAGAGAATGATACTTGATTTAAAAATAGCTCTTAGGAAGAGTCAAATATAATAATAAACAGGAGTGAAGAGTATCAAAATTTTGATATAGGTAACTAAAACTTCACATATTCCAGAATAGTATAAAATACACAGATATTTATTTGATAATTCATTAGAATTTATTGAAGTCTAATGGAATATAAAAGAAGGAAATTGCATACCATATTTGGGACATGCTTGTTCCACTTTGCAATGTACCTGCCCTCATCAGTTTACCCTTACTCATTAGCAATAGTCCTACTTCTAGATTTCTTGTCTCTTGTCACGTGATCACTGGGCTACTGAGAGAATTCTAGTGTTCTGATGACCTGCTGGATCAGTTGATGCTGCCAGCTGTGTGATGGAGTACATGTAAGTGCTCGTGTGCTTACTCATTGCTCACACTCATAAATAATTATACAACCAACTGAAAAGTGGGTTTCACTGGGATTGAAAATGATTGCAGTGATGTAATGATGACCCTATACGTATTCTCATAATGAAAATAAGACTTTAGGGCCGGAGGGTTAGCTCAGTGGTTCCGGCGCCTGCCTCGCAAGAGCAAGGACCTGAGTTCGATCCCCAGTTACCACATATAATGCTGGGCGTGGTGGCTCACGCCTGTAATCCCAGCACTCGGGAGGCAGAGACAGGAGGATTGCTGAGTTCACAGCGGCTTGCCTGAGCACCATAGTGAGCTCAGGGCCAGCCTGAACTACAAAGCGAGACCCTGTCTCCAAAAAGCAAAACAAAACAAAACAAAAAAAAAAAAAAAGAAAATAAGACTTTAATAACAGGAATATATTGATCAATTAAACTACTATACATCATATTTAAACATCTTACTCCTGTAGATCTACTAAAACTGATACTGAATACACAGAATTTCTAAAGGCTGAACAAATCAACAAATATAATTAGAACCATTTCTGTGGAATAAGCAAGAGTATCAGGACGAGAAAAAAAGAAAGAAAGAAACCACAGAAATTGAGCTCAGATGGCTACACTGGTGATTCTTCTAAATAAAAAAAAATAGATGAAAGAATAAAGAAAAATATGTGGTACCTGTTTCATTTATATATAACAAAATTTTTACTGGGCAAATATACTATGAAATAAAAATCGTCAGCCACTATCATTTATGCACCTAATATAAAACTTCATTTGAAAGATGGCAAAACAAATTCGGAGGTAAATAAGGAGGAAATTCCAGAACAATTTAGCATTTCCACAATAAAAATGTGATTCCTTACATGGAATTTGTTATAATATACTGCATTTTAAATAATGATAAAATTATGTTAATATATTTTGAATATAATTTGAAAAGGTCAAAATAAACCAGTAAAATGTGTTTCGTTAAACAAGTAAAATTGAAAATAAGCTTTTGCTCTTCAAAGTGAGAAAGGAAGCCATATACTTTCCATTTTTAAAATATATCTTCCAAGGGAGTTCTATGTGTACCATACACAGAACACATCTAGTGAAATGAGATAAGTAAGCAGTAAGGGAGGGAAATTTTAAGTAGATTTTTAATTAAATATCATATGATGAAGAATTAAATAAATGTTCAAAACTACTAATCATTTAGTAATGAAGTTTAAAATTAAACTGCCTTACTAATTTTCTGTTAGCAGTTTTTGCTGTCATTGCTGATGCCCTTGCCTGAAGCTTGAGCCCTAGAAACACTGGAACTGAAAAGAGTCTGGCCCTCTCAGTATTAGCTCATTCCTAAAACCTGCAAGGAGCTCACCTTGATCATAGATTCAATATGCAAAACAAACAAATCATATATTTTCAGCTGTTCATTTAAAATCAGATTACTGACTATTGATCATTCATCTAGCAAAGTGATAATTAAAAATATTTATTTAGTATTCTGCCAAAGTTGCGGCAATGACTATTTTTAGAACATGTTTTAAATATTAAATTTCCCAATTGTATAAGTAGAGATTATTTCATTTCTAGAGTCACAGTAAGCAGAAATATAACCTTTTTTCATTTGGAATTTACTACATCATCATATAGTGCTGTATCTTGCTCATAATTTTTATAATCATAAAATCTTATTCTTTGTATTAACACAACAGCATATTCAGAAAGTTTATTACTTAGTTTGTGGAAACAATGGAATATTAAATAGAGAAGAAAAATAATTTTATTTTTTATTTGGAAACATACAAAACAATGCTAATCTTTTTTTTTTTTTCTTTGAGACAGGGTCTCACTTTGTAGTTCAGGCTGGCCCTGAGTGCACTATATAGCTCAGGCAAGCCTCGAACTCAGCAATCCTCCTGTATCTGCCTCCCAAATGCTGGGATTATAGGCGTGAGCCACCACGCCCGGCACTGTGGTATGTGGTATTGATTGCTGGTGGATGTGAGTCTCCACACCCAAAATTGTATGCTTTTATAAGGGATCCAACTCAGGACCTTGCACTTGTGAGGCAAGCACCAGAACCACTGAGCTAAATCTCTGGCCCCATAATGCTAATCTTAAATACCTCTTTCAATAAAATTTAGTCACTCAGGAAAAAGCGAGACACAAATAACCTAATTCATTAACTTTGTCTCTCATGGCCTAAGAACCAAAGCTTTGGGAATTTGTACCTGTACATGTTATGCTTTGATTCTTATTTTCTCCCATTCCCCTGAAATCCCTTCATTCCCACCACCCATATACATAATATTTACTTCCATTTTTTTCTTCTTACAGTAATTTTTCTTTCCCTTCCTCCTGCTCCACACCTAATTACCTTTCCTTATTTACACATTTGCTTTCTATTTTACAGTACCTATCATTGATTTTGAACTTCATGAAATCAACCAGTAACAAATGCTAATGGGGATGTGAGGAAAAGGAACCTTCTACACTGTTGGAGGTGACATAGACACAGCGTTTGGTAGACCCAGTGACATATGTGCATCTAGGTTTATAGTGGCACAGTTTGTAATAACAAAATCTTGGAAACAGCCCCAATGTCCATCAAATGGTGACTGGATAAAGAAGATGTGTTTTTTGACCAAATATTTTTATGAATGTTATCAACCTTTATTTTCAGTTTTCTAATCTCAGCCTGCCAAATTTGTATATTTACTATTTCATACAATATCACATGTTCAAGAACAGACTAAAAATAGTAAATACATGTATTTATGAGACTCTATTCAGTAATCATAGAATCATATTATAATCACCTGATAAGGATTTATAATTTCATTATTTAATTAATATTGTACTAAATTTAATAAAGCATTATATAAATTGGGATTTCATTTCTTAAGGTTATGTTTAGTTTTATAGTTCTATTGAAATAAAGAATAGCTAATTACAAAGTTTTCTAGTGGTATAGTTGAAATTAAAATATAGATGATTATCTGTTTATACTACTTTTTAAATTTAAATATGTTTTAAAAGTTGTTATGGTGGTTTCCGTGGATGAAATTAAAGGAATTTTAGTAATATTTAAAGCAGATGGACAAAACAAGTGCTAAAAAGAAAACCTTTCATTTACTTTTATTTTGAAAAATAGAATTGGTTATTATTTACAATTTTTAAAAGCTATTATGTATCCATATGTATAAACAAGTATGTACTAGCTATGTATATATGTAATAAATAGGACATTTGTAATGATACTCGTATATGCAGACCCTGAGGACAGTTAGATCAAGACAAGCTTTAATAGGAATATAATATCTTTGTAAAAAATGGGCTTAAAATGTACAGCTTTGTTTATCAGAAAAATAATCTTTCTGTTAAATATGTATGAAGCTGTTAGCAGACAATTTTGCATAATTTATCTCTCGACTGCATGCTATCATTACATCTTCCTGGATAGAGATATCAAAATGAATTATGTAAATTTTTGATTGTGTTATCAAGCACTCTTGTACCTTGGTAATCATTGCTTGATTCTTTGCAATTTGGAAATAAAGACCTCCAGAATGCTGTCTGCTTATTTGTAATCTGCTCAAGAAATCAATACAAAGATTGTTTTAGATGATTAAAGGATATCCTCCAAATAAAAGCATAACAACAATATGTTGAGATGCCAGAATAATTATATCTTGTACAAATTGCACTTGGAAAGAATGAACTTTTAAAACAAATTTGAATATAAATGGCCCAACATTCTTTAAATTAGTCTTCAATATCATTTTAATTGTCCTTGGTAAGGCTTTAGTAAATTTAAAAGTTCTTGTGTACTGTAAAATCACAAAATTTATATGTCACTTCTAGCAACTAAATACCATTGTATATAAAACTTATTGTATCAGACACTTTCGGTAGAAGTTTATAAAGTATGCAAAGTATATTAGAGATACATTTATATTTATGATTTTTTCTATAGTAATCAGGATTAGACATTTATGATTTCCCTTATACATTTTTGTTTTAAATCCAGTATAAAGTTCATTGATACTGGTCCATAAATTACTGAAAAACATATTTCCAAAAAGTCATAGAGCTTCTATTAAGTGAATAATATAATATTATGTCAATATTATACTTTGATTAGATTTAACACTCTGTAATATAATACAGTAAGTATTAAAATAAACATAGCAATACAGTAAAACTCAGGGAAATAAAGATTTGCACTTGAGTTCAATGACATTCTGGTCATTTTATACCAATAAAATTAGAATATTGTAGCCTTATTTCAACTAATGTATCTTGGTATGCATGCAGGCAGACAGAATAATTTAATTTATACACTTATATAAGCACAACTTTAACATTTTCCAATTAAAACTGTTAAATTCTTATATTCATGGAAACAACATGGTACTTAATCCTAAATTTTAACAGATTAAAAAATAAAACAAAAAATTAATTTTTGCAATTTCATATGTTAAACTGCATAAAAAAGCTAAGAAAACGCATATCATCAAAAATTTTCAAATGTTTTGTAATAAAGACTCAAAATATTTTCACTTGAATTTTGTCATTGGTAATTGACTAATTTTAATAAAAGATTATTAGTAAGACTTTTTAAAAAAATTATTGGTACATTTTATATACACATCGTGATCATACTCGGTATTCAGACTTTGTACCAGTATATGGCACAATTAATTCTCATTTTTTCTCACTCCCCTACCCGCCCCACAACCCTCCACTCCCGAAACACATAAGCTTTGTTTCCCTTTGTTTATTACCATCACATTTTTTTCTTTACCCATTACTCTCTCCTCCACCATATGTTCTTTTCATATTTTAAATTTCACAATATCCATTATACATTTTTTAAGCTATGAAAATTACATTAGTTATTTTGGCAACTAACCATCTTTCAGCATTAATTTACAAATTAAGCATTTTGGTCAATGTTAAATTTTTCGATTTTTTTTTTTTTTGCTTGGTTTAGATCCTTTTTTCTCACTGTAGCCCAGGTAAAGCAGTCCCTAAAAGACATTTCAAAAGCTATCTCAGTTAAGAATGGAAAATATTGATCCAGGCTGTCGGCCATTCGAGGATAAAGTTTTAATTATAGATTGAAAAAAGAGATATACTTTTGTTGTTGGGTAGGTTTATACCATGGCTTTCAAAGCAATTGTAAAGGTTACAATTAATTTAATTTTCTTGGAATCTTCCTTCAAGAAGAATTGATTTTATATATTATAGGTTTATCAAACCTATTTTGCTCTGCTGCTAACATTAAACTTATAATGATTCTTGTCACCAAATAATAATATCAGTCCAACATCTGCACTCATTTTCAGGGTTTATTGACTAATCCAGTTCTTTCGAAGTTTTATAGTAATGGTAATAATCATTAAAAATTCTATGAAAGCCGGGTGTGGTGTCTCACGCCTGTAATCCCAGCACTCGGGAGGCAGAGACAGGAGGATTGCTGAGTTCGAAGTTTGCCTAGGCTACATAGTGAGCTCAGTGCCAGCCTGAACTACAAAGCGAGACCCTGTCTCAAAAAAAATAAATAAATAAAATAAATTCTATGAAATAATCTCTGCTCAAATTGATTTGTAATACACCTCACAATTAAATGACATTTTAATTTATCCTTATTCATATTCTTCTTTTCATATATATACACATATATATGAAAATAAATAGCAACAAAATATTAAAGGGCAACAACACCTATAACAACCATGAAACTTCAAATAACTATGCTTAAAATGTTTCACAAATAGCTTTCATAGTTATTTGTTTCCTTTATCATGTCAAAACACATAAAATATGTCTCCAAGATTCTCAGGAAAAAATAAACAATCATTACCTTATACACCTTAATTTCTGAAAGCCAATAATTTAAATAAAATTTGAATATACTTCAAATGAGAAAAGATGCTTTTATTTTAAAGTTAATAGTGATATTTATATTTAAATGGATGTACCTTGAGGACATACTTATGAATGAAATAAATAGCACACAGATGTTTAAATACCATGACTTTTCTCTAGTATGAAAAACTAAAGATGTAAATGAGTCCCAAAATGTATGATAGGTATTGTGAAATAGGGATAAAATATTCAAAGTGAAAATAAATGTAAAGGGGAGTGAGCAAGTAAAGAAAGGAAAGAAATAGATGGTAAGAACAACAAAATAGAAATAAAACTGTGTATACAGGGAGTGGGGATAATGGGAAAAATGAGACTCAAGAGTATAGGTATATTTTTTCTAAATTTAGATCCATTGTAAGCATATATTCTTCCATTTTTGATTACTTTTTTTAAAAAAACCTTTATTGGTACACAGTATATACATATCATAGTCAATATTGAGGATTTGTACCAGTATATGACATGATTTAATTATTTTTCCCATTCTCCTACCTACCCCAAAATCCCCTGCCTCTATATACATAAGTTTTGTTTCCTTCTTTTAATCTTCACATTTTATCTTACTCACCCCTCCACCCCATTTCCATCTGAATATTTTCTATTTCACATTATCCATCATACATTTTAGAACTTATTTACATCTTCAGTTTCTCATGCCAGAGAAAAGATATAATATTTACACATCTGTGAACCATTTATTTCATTTATATGTCCTGAGGGTACATCTATTTGTGTATAAATGACTCAAACATTATTCTTTAAGGCAGAGTAATACTCCATTTTACAAAAAAAAAAGCACACATCTTCAAAGTAGACTGGAGATCTAAATGTTAAAACAGAAACACTAAACCTTCTGCAAAACAGGTAAAGTAAAACTCTTGAAGACACCAGCTTAGGGAACGACTTTATGAACAAAACCTCTATAGCATGAGATCTGTACCTTCAACTAGATATTAACAAATATCTCTTGAATATTTAGCAGTTTCTGTTTTGTTAAGGATCCTTATTCCATATTTAGATAAAGTTTTTCATGTAATGAATGTCTGGAGTTCAGAACTAGCCACACAGTAACAGAATGCCACATTATCATCCTTTTCAATGCATCAATTTTAAACAGAGCTTTGAAATTCTTCTTCTACTACAGTTTTATATACTTAATTACATGCAGGTGACTTTTCATTAAATTCTTGCATTAATTTGTACTCATATATGTTCAGATGCAAAGAAGCTATTACATAATTATTCATGTGTCAAAAAATGGAAATAAAGATTCATTATTATAATTAAAATCAATTAAATGACAGATGTTAGTGAATTCTCTTTTTAGTTTACTTCTCTTTCTTGCTTAGAAAATTAAACTAACTCTACTTATTTTTTATAGCACTTTATTAACTTTGTGTCCTTGGCAAAGTTGTGTTGTGATTTTGAGGATACAACCAAATTACCTGCCATAATTCTGGTAAAGTATAGGGAAAAATAGGGCTTGCATAAAATTTAACATTTGCCAGCCAGTAATGGAGACCAGAGTGAATAAAAAAAAAAGAAGAAGGATAAAAAAAAAAAACAAAAAACAGGACACAAAATGCTGGGGCAGAGTACCGAGGGACTGATTATAATCCAAGAAAGAGTCACAATAAGCTTTTAGCTGATGGGAAGAGACTAGGAAAAAGACAAAGCAAAACATGAACACATAGAGGAATGACCTTAAAATAATATTAAAAACTTTAATGGAGAGGTTTTGATTTGTGTCTGCTAAGGGCATAAATACAGGCAACATATCAATTATCACAATACACGTAGAATGAAACAGTAAAAATGAGGGCACAAAGTCACAAATAATCTTTCACTCATTTAAGTACTTTGGAATCTACTCTCAGGAAAAACACCAAACCAAACCAAACCAAACAAAACGTGATGGATCTGGAAAGGAAACATAATGTGACTTCCATGTTCATTGGATCATTTCAGTCGCACTGTGAAGAAAGAGAAACCATAGCTGAAAGCACTGAGAAAACAGCAGCGAGGATGCCTGTTCCGTCACTTTCTGGAAAGTCTGTGTGAGGTGTTACTGTCCGCACCTCGGATTCCACCATCACGTAGCTGCGTGGGACTTCCTGTGGAAGAGGAATATATTTCTGGATAGCTTGATTTCCAAATAAGACTTAGGGCACAATAAAATGATGTTGAAAAACACTGAAATCTCTTATTTTCAGTATGATTTTACACAAGTAATACAAGTATTATGGATATGTATATATTTTCAAAAGTAAATACAGTGTTGTCACAGTTCATGAATTCTTCTACAGTGGTGGAAAAGATGGACACATTCCTGTTGATACGTGGCGGCAGCCGTGTTTGTCACCTGATGTAGAGCTTCGAAAATAAAAAAGCTTTGCAAATCGCTTTTGTTTGCGAACTAAATTGTATGCAGACAAAAGCCCTCGTGAATCAAGGAACCGCTGTATAAATAAATTATAAAAAAGAAACAATAGAATAATTCTTTAGATTTTTTATAGCATTAGATGTGAGTACAATACAGAACACTGTTGGGAAGACAGACAAATTGTATGAAGGTGTACATAATTTAAAGTTACATGTGATACTACGTGAAATATACTTCAGTAACAAAATGGAACAACGAAGAACTGTCCCATGGAGCCATATTATCATTTCACGTGTGGTAAAATTTTGATTACAAGTAACTTGTTCTGCATTTGGCAGGACTTTCCGGTATTTGTAACATATTTTAATTTGATAAGTGAGTGATATTTGCAATATAACTGCAGTCACACATGATGCTAAATTTCACATGATCATAACTGAGCCTATTTTCTCTCTACCTGGCCTCTCTTTCTATGTGGGTTTAGGATTTTGGATGATCATCTTACAATAGCAAAAATTTATGGAGGAGATGTTATCTACAAAAGAGAAGAAAAAAAGGGGCAAAAGGATCCTTCACTTCAAATGAGAATAGGAAAATAGGTAAAATGTGGAAAACCCCAAAATTTTGTAGAAAAGCACCACCTGAGGAAGGGTATAGCAGTTGGAGCAGTAGATTTGTTTCACAGCAATACAGTGTCACAGTTCTGGAAAATCCTCAAAAGCACGTAGAAACAAGTGTCACTGGCTAGATTCCTTTTTAAAAGTGCATAAGAAAGTTTCCACTGAGTCAAGACAGCAGTGATCCTGTTTATAACAGTGAAAGTTTTCCTACACAATAAACCCCTTCTCTCTTGTCTCCTCCACACCAGCCACAAAGGTCTTAAAGATAAATGCATGCTAACTTCTTATCTCTTTATGTTTTATATTTTCTTTATTATTTTATTTTACACTATTATAATAATTTTATATGCTATGTTTGCATCATGAAAAAATCATGAGTTTTTGTTATTTCTTATGGGGAAACATGCTTGATATAAATATACTACTTTGGATTAAGGCATGTTTCTGAAATGAATTATATTCTCAAACTAAAGCTTTACCATACTACTATATGTATACACACACACACACACACACACACACACACACACACACACCACATTAAAAACAGAAATATCTAATGAAATTTTGAATTAATAAACTATTGTGTAAAAACAGGGAAGAGTTATTAATATAACTTATAGAGACAACATTTCAAACAGAAAGAACTATTTGTAATGGAGCACTCTGTTACTGAACTAAAATATAAATAGGAAAAGGTTTTCCTTTGGCTCATGAGCACAGAGGCTTCAGTCCATGAGCCTCAGCCCACGTGATGTGACACATCTTTGTACAGAGAGCTCAGTGGCCAAGCTTCTCATTACTCGGGTGACTGACACCAAGAAGAGAGACAATCACCCCATATTATCCTTTGACTTCTGGTCTCAGTAACTTAAAATTTCACATAGCCGGGTGTGGTGGCTCACGTCTGTAATCCCAGCACTCGGGAGGCAGAGGCAGGAGGATTGCTGAGTTCCAGGCTTGCCTGACCTACACAGTGAGCTCGGGAGGCAGAGGCAGGAGGATTGCTGAGTTCAAAGCTTGCCTGGGCTACATAGTGAGCTCAGAGCCAGCCTGAACTACAAAGTAAGACTCTGTCTCAAAAAAAAAAAAATCACATTAATTTCCAATTTTCGAAAGTTTCTTCCATTTTCCAATTTCACTATGATGAAAACTAACCCTTTAACACTTGGGCCTTTGGTGAACATTTAAGTTCTAAACTACAGCAAATTGTAAGTTAATAGCATACTTACATAGTGCCTTTGATATTCAAAGTTCATGATTTAGTAATTTTGAAAATATTTTAGGTATTTTGTAGAATAAGGAAAATATGATTACTATCAAATATATTGATGCTATCATTATCTTATCAATACAATTAATATAGACTCAGCCAAAATATGTGTACTTTTTAAATATTTTAAAACTAAGAAATAAAATTTCATTTTTTGTATATATCCTTTATATTTTATTTTTAATATGACAGCAGATAAACAGTAGTCTTAGCTTTAAATGACATACTTCTTTGATTCACATCAAGAAAATCTAAAGAACTCAGAAAACATTTTGCAAAAGTAATTATTAGGGGGTAATATTTGTTTTATTGATTTATAGTCCTTAAGTAAATGATAGCTAATATTCGGAATATAAATATTGTGTTTTGTGATATAAGTTGATAAAATAAACAATACAATTAGCAAAACATGTGAGTATCCAACTTGTAAAGATGAAAATCCACATCCAAGATGTTCAGAAGCTAATCCTTTGTAGAAATTGTCTTCATTCTGCTTCTCAGTTTAAGTAATGCTTTGACATAAAAAACAATTTGCTCATCATTTTATATGATATTTTTACCCAGTCATGTTCTACTGGCTATCTTTTCTTAAAAGGAAAGATTACAGGACCAGTGATTTAGCTCAGTGGTTCTGGCACCTGCCTTGCAAGCACAAGGTCCTGAGTTCAATCCCAGTAACCACATACAGTGCTAGGCAGGGAGACTCACGCCCACCAGCAATCAATACCACATACCACAGTGCCCAGGGGTGGTGGCTCACACCTGTCATTCCAGCACTGGGGAGGCAGAAACAGGAGGATTTCTGAATTCGAGGCTTGCCTGGGCTCCATAGTGAGCTCAGGGCCAGCCTGAACTACAAAGAGAGACCCTGTCTCAAAAAAAAAAATTATAACTTATATACGTGGGAAATATGAAATATAAATGGTGGATCTATTTGCAATCAAGAGAATTGTGAACACGAGAAAAATGTGTAATACTATGTTGACAAGAATGTAGACATACAGAAACATTCCTCATTGAATGAAACATAAACTTATTCTTTGACATCATTTTATCAAATTAGAAATTTATGAGTTTTTATACTTTAGGATTTCTACTTTTGAACTGTGTTCTTATTATAACTGTTACATATTAGTAATATTGTTAATTATACACAATGTGTTCCTGGAAAATCCAAGTGTTGAAAGCTTAATACCCAAAGCACTGCAGAGGTGAGGTTTTCGGAAAAGTGAGTGACTCAGAAAGGCTCTGATCCTACAAGTGTGTCAACTTACTGATGTATTTTTCATCGAACAGCATTATTGGAACATGGTGGAAACTGGAAGGTGGTCTAGTTAGAAGAGAAATAGACCACGGGAGCATCTCTTTCTGGTTCTCTCTCTTTCCTGTCCACTGTGATGGGAGGGCCTTTGCTCTGCCAGGCCTGTCTGCAATGATCCTGTGTCTCGTTCCCAGTCTAGAAGGATGGAACGCAGTTGGCTTTCTCATAATATAAGCCAATATACATCTTCTCTGCTTTCTATCATGGTAGATGTTTTATTGTAGTGACAGAAGCTGATAAACACTGTAAATACTATACATAAATTCATTTTGGCTTCTAATAATACTTGAGGAACCTTAAGTACCCTTCATTAGGTGACTGTGGGAGAAAATAGAGTTGATATAGATAGTAGAAATAGTTTATAACTATCAGAAATAATATAATTTAGCAGTTAGATGGACATACATAGTATGGACAGCAAATGTTTGTATATAAAAGGAAAGAACTATAGCATAAGGTTGTTTAACATAAATTGTAATTATAAAGCTATGACAAGGTAAAAATAGACATTTTCCTCTGAGGGTAGAAAAATCTTATTGCTTCATATTGTTTCCTTTTATATCAAAAATGTCATTTTCAGATGCACAAACTGTATACTTTATTTGCACTTGTTTTCCTCTAATCTAATTCTGACTTCCGAACTTCACGAAATAATTTGTATAAATTATAAATCAAAATTCTAGTAAATGACTAAATTTCACTTACAGATTATAAAATGAAAATTATTCCACTAGTCACACCACTCAAGATACAGATCATTTCCTTGGGTTTTCTTAAATTGAAACTTTGGAACTTTTCCTGTATTCATGAAAATAAATTGTCTTAAAATCTTAAAAATTTCATAATTATATTTTAGCTAATCCAAAGTTTGAACATCATACAGTAAATGTATATATTGCAACTCTAAAGAGAATAGCTCATAACTGAAAAAATCTCTAGCAAGAGGAATTTTTGATATTTTTGTATTGCACAAAGTTCTTGACTACAAATGTAGTCACGGAAGAAACTGTAGCTAGGCACAGAGGTATATGCTTGAAACCTCAGCACTTGGAAGTCTGCGGTGGGGGGTCCCCAACACTTCAAGGCAAGCTTGAACTACAGAGTGGGACCCTGTCTCTAAAAGCAAAAAAAACAAACAACAAAATGTTGTATACATATGCTTTCAAATACACATAATTTTTAAACATTGTTTAACCAATTGCTTAACTACTTTCAATCAAAACATGGATTCTAATATTGTAATTATTTAAAGTTATATGTATGTATATATGCATATGTGTGTGTGTGTGTGTAATGCCGTCTGGTCATTGGTTGGTTACCATTCCATCTTCATTGTCCAACAACCACGGGAGGGTAAATGGGGACACAGACTCACAACTCCCAGACTCCATGTTGGTTGAGAAGCTCCCCCTTTATTTTTATTATGGATGTTACAGGCATTTATATAGGAGGGTTTGAGATGTAATTGGACGAGAGGGCAGGAGCAGTGTCTGTGGTGGGTTGAAATTGGGCGCAAGGACAGAAGTAGCATTTAGTAGTGTATAATTGATCTGTATGCCCTACAACACCTGCACCATCTGCATCACCTAAGGTGCTGGATCTATTTATCTACCAGGAGAGAGAGAGAGAGAGAGAGAGAGAGAGAGAGAGAGAGAGAGAGAGAAGAGAGGAGAGAAAAGCACCTGGAGAAAGGTTTGGCCACATCTCCTCCGTTTTGTTTTTAAAAAGATCTCTGGGTGACTGGGTGATTGGGCTTATCTTAGGTTGTTCCCACTAGAGGAATCTTACCCGTCATTGCGAACCAGTCCCATCTAGGTCTCTCTTGGGCTCTACAGCTGCACCTGACTTAGGTTGTTTCTCTTTGGACAAATCTTACCCATCATTGACTCACCAGCCATCTGGCCCAATTTAGGGGAGGAGGATATGAGCGACCAATGGGAGCCCAGTACAGATAGGGCCATCATGGATCAATCGGATGCAAACCATCCTCCATCCCTAAATTGGGCCAGAAGGCTGCTCGGTCAATGACAGGAGAGATTAGAGAAGTGAAGAAGTGGAAGCACCTGGAGAAAGGTTTGGCTATATATATATATATATATATATATATATATTATCAATTATATATATATATATATTTATATATATATATCATTCAATAACATTGTTTTTAATTAGTATATATATATCACATCTCATCTAATAAATTACAGCTACTTTCTTTACTATATGAAATGAATTTAAAGTATAACTGGGAAATCTCCTATTAGAGTTAAGGAAATTAAGTAAAGATAATTGTTACAGTTTAGATTTAATGTGATCCCCAAAGCCTCAGGAAGTGAGACAGGAATTTTTAAAAATACTGCTTTATTGCTGGGCGTGGTGGCTCGTGCCTGTAATCCTAGCACTCAGGAGGCAGAGGCAGGAGGATTGCTGAGTTCAAGGCTTGCCTGGACTACATAGTGAGCTCAGAGCCAGCCTGAACTACAAAACAAGACCCTGTCTCAAAAAAAAAAATACTGCTTTATTGAAGTGAGTGATGACTTGTTGTGAGGAGATTGGGTCTGGTTGGAAGAAGAGTCACTGAGAGTGAAGCCTGGAGCATTTATCTGCCTGTCCAGCTCTCCATTTGTCCTCCGCTTCCTGGGAATGATTGTGGGATCAGCTGTTCCCCTTCTGCACATGCCCTGCTGCGGTGTCATCCACTTCTAAGAGCCACACTATATAAACCTCTATAAACTGAGCCAAAATACAATTCTTCTCCCTTAAGTTGTGGACATCAGGTACTGTGTCTCAATTTTAAGGAAAGTGAGTAACATAATATTAAGTAAATTTGATTATAAATTGCATATTCCTGAAATAGATTACAAAGACTCCTGATGATATCAATGCCACAATAAAGATTTTAGCAGATGGTACTGGTTATATTTTCCTTCTACTCTTCTTGTTCAAACTATTCTAAGTAAAGGTTTTAACACAATGGGCCAAAGTATAGCAATTTAATCAATCAAGTATATTTTTTCAAATGAGCTTTGGTGTGCTTTGTTTTTAATTCTTAACTTTTGCTTTAATGTTTAATGTAAAAAAAGACAGCATAAAATATGCCGTTTCCTAACACAGTGCTTAACTGAGTTAGTAGCAACCATTTTACAATTTTAATTACATAGAAAATAAGATATACTAGCCAGGCGTGGTGGCTCACGCCTGTAATCCCAGCACTTGGGAGGCAGAGGCAGGAGGATTGCTGAGTTC
>PVIC010039993.1:0-16858 GCA_004025085.1 Thryonomys swinderianus | reverse complement strand
AAAAAAAAAAAAAAAAAAAAAAAAAAAAAAAAAAAAAAAGCCATGTATAATTAAATAAATACAAAAGAATCAAAATTTTTACCATGGATATCATCAGTTCATAGTCCAATCAAACAAAAAAATCATTGGATTAAGAAACCACAGAAACTATTTCAATGCATAGGAATTAATGAGTACACTTAAATAATCAGTGAGTTACATGGGGAATAGGGGGAGAGGAAGACAGTACCTAGAATTACATAAGGATCCCAGTACAACATAACTGAAATTTTAGGACACAATGAAAGTAGTACTAAGAAGGAAACTTGTGAATGCCCACATCAGAAAAACAGAGAAGACTAAAATAAGTAATTTAGAACTTCAACTCAAGATCCTAGAAAAACAAGAATGATCCAAATCAATACTTAGTACAAAGAAAAAAAATTAAAGATCACAGCAGAAATCAATGAAGTTGAAAGAAAACAGTGAACAAATCAATGAATTGGAGAGCTGATTCTCTCAAATAATAAACAGAATAGAAAAAACTTTAGTCAGTTTTACCAAAAAAGGAAAGAACGTATACAAATGCATGCAATTAGAAATGACAAAGGTAAAATCACAAAAGACACTGATGAAATCCAGATTATGAACATCTACTTCACAAACTTGTATGCCAATAAATTGGAGAACCCACAAAATAATGGAAAGATTACCAAATACATATGAATTACCAAAAATGAACCTAGAATGTCCTTAATAATCCATAAACAGGCAATAAAAATGAAGCGGTAATTTAAAAAAAAATAGACCATCTAAGAAAAGGCCAGACACTGAAGGACTCACTGGTGAGTTCTACAAGAACTCTGGGAAAGATGTATAAAATTGAAAGGGAAGGAATACCCTCACATTCATTCCTGGAGGCTAGCATTATTCTGATTCCAAAACTAGACAAGGATCCAACCAAAAAAGGAAACTACAGGACAATTCTGCTAATGAACACAGAGAACATACTTCATGAGGTAGAAGATAAAATAGGTAAAACTCTTTTTTTAGTTTTTTTTTTTTAAAGACAGGGTCTTGGTATGTAGTTCAGGCTAGCCCTGAGCTCACTATGTAGCCCAGGCTGGCCTTGAATTTGGGGCAATCCTCCTGGCTATGCCACCCAAGTACTAGGACTATAGATGTGAGCCACTACAGCCAGCAAAATTCTTCAACACGTAGTTGTAGGCAAGTATTTTCTGAAGTAAAACCCAATGTCACAAAAAGCAATGCCAAAAATCCACAAGTGGGTTCTGTGAAGTTGTAAATTTTCTGCATACCAATGGAAACAGTGCATAAACAACCTAAAGAATGGGAAAAATATTTTCCAGCTATTCTTCAGACAGAAGACTAACATTTAGAATTTGGAAAGCACTGAAAAGATCAGATCACCGAAAATAAAAGACCAGATAAAACCTGGGTAAATGAAATGAATGTCCACTTCTCAGAAAATGTACATAGTCAATAAATACTTGAAAAATATTAAGTATTGCTGGCCACTAGAGAAATGCAAACTGAAACAATTCTGAAATGGCATCTTACCCCGAGAGAACAGCTGTCATCAAGAATCAAATAATATGGGCTGGAGGGTTACCTCAGTGGTTCCGGCACCTGCCTCGCAAGCGCAGGGTCCTGAGTTCGATCCCCGGTGACCACATATAATGCTGGGTGTGGAGACTCAGGCCCACCAACATTCAACACCGCATACCACAATGCCGGGCGTGGTGGCTCACGCCTGTGATCCCAGCACTCGGGAGGCAGAGACAGGAGGATTGCTGAGTTTGCGGTGGCTTGCCTGGGCACCATAGTGAGCTCAGGGCCAGCCTGAACTACAAAGCGAGACCCTGTTTCAAAAAAATAAAAAAAAAAGAATCAAATAATAACAAGTGCTGGTTAGGCTGCACAGAAAAATGAACACTTCCACATTGTTGGTGGGAATGTAGGGTAATGCAATTACTGTTAAAATCAGTATGTAGATTCCCCCCAAAACTGACAAGTAGAAATTCCATTTGACACAGATATTCCCTTTCTAGATACCTTCTCCCACAAAATTACTCATATTATAGTGATATATGCATAACCATGTTTATGACACATAATGAAAGAAATTAAATCTTGGGAATAGCCTATATGTCCATTAAGAGATGAATGGATTTTTTAAAATGTGCTATTTGTTACAGTAGAGTACTACTGTGCCACAGAGAAGGATGTATTTGAGGTTTTGCAGGTACAATGCTACACCTTTTGCCCACAATTTAAGTGAAATAAATCAGACATGTATTTAAATACCACATGATTTCACTAGAGCTTGCCAAGTCATTAGGTTGGCCCAGATGGGCCTACATTTGTGGTCCTTGTGTCAGACACCCCCCAATGTGGTAGGGCTACAAGTTTGTAGCCCCCACACGTGGCTATTTATTTATGATTTAAGCATCTACTTTACCAAAAACTTTGCTTTGTTAATTCAGGAACCTGTGAAGAATATCTGTGTTTACCTTATCAAGATCTAGCCCCTCTACATTGTTTTCAAGATCTCTTTTTTACTCTGTTCCTAACCTTGTGGTTCTGGTTAACCTGTTATGCTAATGCTACATCAAGGATATTCTTCTATCCTTAGCTCTTATTGACACATAATCTTCATGCTCTTTTCCTACTGTATTCCCTTTCTTTCAAACTGCTGTCAATCCTTGGTTCTAACTTTTCCTTCGACTTACACACCCAAATGCTAAGTTCTGCTGAACATAAAACCAAATGTACCCAGAAAATTGTTAGAAATCCAAAGTCAGCAGTACAATGCCACCTACTGAATTATAAACCTGAGGCAGGGAGCCTAAATCCTAGCTTTAACAAGTCCTCAGCTGACTTTTTACACAGAAGAAATTAAAAGCTACTGCTGCAGCTCATGAGGAACTATTAACAAGCAGAAACCAGGGAGTGACCTCGTAGCACACATGTTCATTTTACAAATGACTTTCTGTTATTTGTGTAGAAGAGAAATTAGAAGGGAACAAACCTGAAAGTAAGAGGATGATTACTAGGATGTTTTTAAAAAACACACAATGTAGAGGTAGAGGACAAGATAGATTTATAAAATAATAGAGGTGGAACTGACTGATTTATATTACTAACTAGATAAATAGGGTAAAGGAAAATGAGTAATGAATGTCTGGGTTTTCATGAATAAATACGATCATCAGGGGTTGGGAAAAATAATTGGCATGTGTTTCTTTTTTGTTTTTCCTCTTTTATGAAATTGAAGTAAGTTTAGTGTAATCAGGTGCAGGCGCTAGGAAAAAACTTGGATATTTGTGCCTAGACCATAGGAGACTTGTGGGACTTGCAGGCACTGATTTGGGAGGCAGCAGGGTAGGGGGTGCTAATAGACACGATTTAAATCGATTGAATAAGGATAGCCTGGACAGTGAACACAGTAGCAAAGAAGATCTGAGGCATATCAGTGTTTAAGGGGTCACTTTGAGGAAGACAGAAATGACTGGAGTTTAAGGCCATGATGGAGACAGAATGAGATTCTAATTTCCATGAGGTAAATAGTCATATATACCATAAATGGATTAAGTAAAAGAAGATCTAATTGATTATTTTTTAGTAAGGGGAATGAGTAATATCTTAGCACCCGTAATTGCAGGCCCAGGAAATGTTTGAGAGTAGAAGACAACAGTAAATTGAATTGGAATACAGAAATGGAAAATTTGGATACAACTTGCATATGAAAAGACAAGAAAAAATGTGTGACAGCTTGACACAAGGCATCAGTAAAGTATTCTTTATTAAGAGAATTGTACATTTTTCCAGTTTGAAAGGTAAATTAAAAAAAAGAAACTTTAAAGTTACCCAGAGAGGGGAAGGCTTGGTGAAATAATGTCTTGGAGAACAGACCAACCTAAGTGTACAGGACATAGGAGGAGATATTAGCTTTAAATACGTTTCTAATACTGCCTTCAGTGCATATGCATCTCCAAGTTCTAGCATAGCTTCTTGATCTTGGAAAGAATTTTAGAGAATCTTTTTGATGCTGATTGCAAAATGTATCTGGGCAGCTTGTCTATTTAAGTGGGCTTTTCTTTGTTTTGACATTTTCAGCCCATCATTTGGTGAAATATATAAGCAGTTTCACAGTAAAAGAGGGAATATTATATACAGGTTAAAGCAGGATAAGTATTCTTGTAAGAGAAAAATCTAATCTAAAGATATATTTGAATTTCCTCCTATATATAATCAGGAATGACCATTTGAAATGAAGGCAAAGACAGCCAAGAGCCCAAATTGCAAAGTAGTAATTTGCTATATTTATTTCTAGGCTCTTTGGCTAATTTTAGGAAAGGCCTTGGAAATGAACCAAGATGCTTTAGGAAGATTTGAAATGTTTACTTGGTAACTATTCTGTATTAGCTTTAAAATATTCTAATGGTTCTCTCTGAATGAAACAAGCTTTAAATACTAGCAAAAAAGCCATTGTTAGTGCCTTTTGCACCAACTGGAAGATGAATTAGAATGCCAGCAGTTACAAAGAGCATACAATCCTCTGCTAGGGCAAAACTGGTCTTCCTTCTCCTGTCTTCTCCTTAGTGTCTATCTCAGTATGGCAGAAACAAGAGAAACTCAGTCTATGCCTGTTGACTTGAAAGTTGATAGAAATATCTTGTCCTCTATTTCCTCCTCGAGCATATTCCTGTCAACCCTATATTTAGAAAACAGATTCTTGTCTAAGTCTGGAGACAAGGTTATATCTGTGGAACAGATGCTCATTATAGTTCACATGCACATTGAACAAAAATTTAGAAAAGTTATGAGGTAATTTGTATAATCTCCAGAAATCCCTTTGAAAGGACCAAAAGAATATGAAGCTGATAAAATTATCATACTAATTTGTCTGTTAAGTGCTTGGATTCTTTGAGACACTTTTATATTCTTCTACTATGTGGAATTGTGTAAACATTAAAATATATTGTTACTATTGATTGGGGTCACTTGACTAGGTACTCTTTGTAACTTGTCCTGATAGTATAAGCACTATGCATTTTAACAGAAGTTTAAATATTAGTTGCCTGTACCAGGAAGTCTCACCTCAGTATCCCTATCATTTTGAGAAGTATTTTGCTCCAAAATACTCTATACTTTTCTGCCATAGCACTGATTATCTTATTTTGTAACTACCTATTCTTTTTGTCTTGTTCTCTACATTAAACCATAGGCAAGAAGTGTTTTCCTATGTTCTATGACCTTTACCAGGTACATATAAAATCTGACATATAATATTCATTATATTGTATATCAATTGAGTGAATAAATGTACAGTTCTCAAGTATAGCCATATTTGTCAACTTAATCTTAAGGTCTATATTAATCTTATCCCACTTTCCTCCTTCTGTATTAGTGTGTGTCTACAATACATAGTAAATACATTCACATAAGGAATTATTACATATACATTTTTTTTTGAGACAGGGTCTCGCTTTGCAGTTCAGGCTGGCCCCTGAGCTCACTATGTAGCCCAGGCAAGCCTCGAATTCAGCAATCCTCCTTTCTCTGCCTCCTGAGTGCTGGGATTACAGGCGTGAGCCACCACACCCGGCACTGTGGTATGTGGTATTGATTGCTGCTGGGCGTGAGTCACCATGCCCAGCATTGTATGTGGTTACTGGGGATCAAACTCAGGACCTTGCGCTTGTGAGGCCAGTACCAGAACCACTGAGGTAAATCTCCAGCCCTATTACATAAACATATTTTGGTGATACTGGGAATCGAACTCAGGACCTTGCACTTGCCAGGCAGGCACAGCACCAATGAGCTACATCCCCAGTCCTACATATACATACTACATTTTGATCCTATTTACTTCCTCTCTCTCTTCCCTCCCTCTTGTCTCTCTGAATTCCCTGATCTTCCCATTTCTATATAGTCTAAACTATTTTAATTATTTTATTCCATTCATTCATTTAAGAGTATTTGTTATGTTCCAGGTAGTATCCGCAAATTGGTGAGTATGAATACAAATAATGCCTACTCTAAGTAGAACTAATAATTTAGTGAAGGGGCAGACAATTAATCACACACATAACTGTAAAATTACCACTGTTGTAAGTCTTTTCTTGTGGCTCAAGCCTAGTTCATGCCTAGTAGCCTCTAAGATTTCTGCTGTTATGTCAGTTTAGGTAGGATAACATTCTAAGTTGTATGGAGCAGATTTAAACTACTCATACACTCATTATGATTGGTTCTTATATATACCCTTTGGCTCCTACCATATTTTGAGAGCTTGTTTGGAGTTTCTAGCAGGGGAGCACAGCTTCATATACTTTACACTGAGGAGATGGTTCTCCATTACCAGGGGTGGTCATCCTCTTTAACCCAGAGTCCTACCTGGAGTCCTGAGGGAGGAAAGGAGTACCTGCCTAGCCAGCCAGGTCAGCCTTACCAATCCTGGCAATTGATGTGCTGACAGATGTTGAATCCAGATGGCCCTCCAATCCTCCTTTTATTTTTTAAAATGACTTTTTATGTACCGTTTGGCTCAAGAGACTGTACTATTTATTTGCTGAATCTCTGTTAGATACCTATAGCCCAGTACTTTAATCAAACTGCATTATTAAGATATATTGAGCCCTGAAACAAAATACAAAGCAGATGAAGGGAAATACTTTGATACTAATGCCCTGCTGATGACACAAGACTAACCATCTAAAAATGTAAAGTTTCATCAACTGATTTTATAGGATCCATCATGACAGTTATTTCACTGTTGATTTGGCTTTTCACTGTATTTATCAAACTGTTCATTATACTAATAAAATATATCATGTGCATATTATAAAGAAGCCATTATGCAGGTAGATACTAAAGATCAAAACAGTGAATATGACATGATTAACCATTGTCTCATTATGTTTTGTGCTGCTGTGACAGAATACTGTAGTCATTTCTAATGAACAGAATTTTTTTTTTTTTTTGAGACAGGATGTTGCTTTGTAGCTCAGGCTGGCCCTGACCTCACTATGTAGCCCAGGCAAGCCTCGAAATCAGCAATCCTCCTGTCTTTGCCTCCTGAGTGCTGGGGTTACAGGCGTTAATCACCACGCTTGGCACTGTGGTATGTGATACTGACTGCTACTGGGTATGATTTGCCACACCCGGTATTGCATGTGGTTCCCGGGGATCAAACTCAAGACCTTGCACTTGTGAGACAGATGCCAGAACCACTGAGCTAAAACTCTGGCCCCTGAATAGAAATTTTTTGACCTATAATTTTGGAGACTGGGAAATCTAATATCAAAGGGCTGACAGGTTTGAAGGTTCTGATTTCAACACGATGTCTCCATCTATCATAGGTACTTGCTTGCTCTTCACATGCTATAAGTCACGAGAGCACAGTGACAAAGGTGGGGGTTGATCGTAACAGTAATCTCACACATAAAAGTCCTTAGGATATGGCCACCTCTTAGAGGTCCCACCTTTTAATACTCTTACAATGACAATTAAATTTTGACATAAATTTTATAGTACACAAATATCTAGCAACCCTCACAAATTTGAAAAGATAGCACATACAACTGTTTTCAAAAAGCACATTTCAGGTCCAGAGATTTAGTTCAGTGGTTCCAGGGCCTGCCTAGCAAAGTCAAGGTCCCAGGTTCAATCCCAGGTAACCACATATAACACTACTAGGCATGGTGACTCACACTCACCAGCAATCAGTACCACATACCACAGTGCTGTGTGTGGTGGCTCATGCCTGTAATCCCAGCACTCAGGAGGCAGAGGCAGAGGCAGGAGATTGCCATGAGTTTGTGAGTGCAAGCCTTGCCTGGGCTACATAGTGAGCTCAGGGCCAGCCCGAACTACAACTGACAGCCTGTTTCAAAGAAAAAAAGAAAAAAAAGCCTATTTCAGTGGTCATAAAGATTGTATGAGGTCACTGGGCGTGGTGGCTCATGCCTGTAATCCCAGCACTTGGGAATCAGAGACAGGAGGTTTGCTGAGTTTGAGGCTTGCCTGGGCTACATAGTTAGCTCAGGGCCAGCCTGAACTACAAAGTGAAACCCTGTCTCAAAAAAAAAAAAAAAAAAAAAGATTGTATGAGGTGGGTTGACCATCATACTCCTTAAGTAGTTTGCAAATGGTATATTTTATTTTTGTAGAAATTAGAACCTGACCATATGATTAGGAGTAAAATGTCTGTATGCCTTCAGCATGAAAGTAATACAACAAAAATAATTTCCTCTGCTGTTATTATATACTTTGATAGCTAAACCCTGGGCATTGGACAGGTAATGTGATAAAAAGAGTTTTGGAGGGATAATAACTCACACATCCAGGTAAATTCGGTTCCAGTTGTGAATAGGACTCCTGGAGATTGATTTTCTTTGTAAAGCTATTAACAAGTTCTCAAAGTATCTAGAGGCAGATATCATCAGCAACTGACCAGTAGCTTTTTTACAAGAGAGTTCTGGTCAAACATATATAACTTTAATTGTTTTCTGTGCGTCCTACAGCTAACTGACACATTTGTCCTATTGGAGGGGACACAACAAGGCAATGATTATTTTAATTAGCATATATGTATAAGCATGTTAAAGATAACCAGCAAATTTTAGGCACCTGGAAAAAAGTCTGCTTTCCTAAGCCATCATATGAAGAAAAGTTAAAATTTAAAATTAAGAATTATTGACTATAAATGAATAGGGCTTATCACATCTGTGGTTATTTCCTAACATTCTCATACAGAAACAGCCAACAAAACTTTCAAAAAGAAGATAAAATTTAAAAACAAACTAGCATTCATTGAGAATCTTTTTTTAAAATCCTTCAGTTATTACATCAGAAGTAATAAAGAGTCATGAGACATTTTCAATAAAGCATAAAAATCTTTCTGAAGGGTAAACATTCTCATTCTGATATATGAATAATATGTCAAAGTTCCTGTGCACAGGCTCTCAATTTTAAATACTGGCAACACTCAGCAACCTAAGGATAAAAGAAATCTTTTTTCTTAGCCGGTTTTCAAAGCATATGTGAATCTTAAAAGGGTGGAGGGGAACATTATAAAAATGGATTACACCTATGCTTTGAATGATTATAGGTATCTTTTTCTTTATAGCTTCTATGTTTCCATCACGAAAACTTTATTCATACAAAAACCAGTGTGAAATAAAACCACAGAGAGTGTCTACATTGCTGCTGGGGGCCAGAGAGTGACCTGACTCATAGGCTTCTTGGCTTTGACTGAAATTGAAATATTGTACAGATTCCAGTACTGAACATATGTCTGAAACTGTATGCCCATGTTAGAATACATGCAAAGTACTTTATGTTAACAGATTACTGTAAGACTATGCCTTTCTTTCCTCTAAAGGAAGAGCCAGTAAATTGTTCTCTTTAGTAGTTTAAAGACTAGCTCAAGATGCAGATATATCCCAATAGCTCTAAAGCTCACTGTAACTCTTCCTAATTTAAGATGCTTATGAACTCATAACAGAGGTTCAACCGAGTCATATTTTTAGGTTATTGTGTTTGTCTTTCTGTTGCCTGTTCCACTCAAACCTTGGCAGTTGTTGAACCCTACAAATGTCAAGGGGAGACTTCATCAATTAAAGTACAGTGAAACATGGTGGAGATAGAAAATGCAACTATTTTATGCTTCATAAAGAACTGCATGATTTAGGTGAAGTTATTTCTTCCTTCTCCGATTGTCTATCGCAGCCAACTTCACCTCCTTAAGGCTCAGTTACAGCGTTCTAAGTTTTCATTTGGACTCTTTATTTTAAAATACATTTTCAACTGGATGACCAGAATGTCATCTCCTCCTCCTCTTCTTTCTCCTCTTCTTCCTCTTCCTTTTCTATGGTTGGGGATTCAACAAAACACCTGGAGGCTAACATGACATTTTTCTCCCTCAATATCTTCTAAAACCAAATACAAATGCACAGTTTATTAAAGAGATTCAACAGCACATTTTCCTGGAGCTTCTCCATGAAGTAAATGACATTTTGAATTTTTTTTTTTTTTTAACTACAGAAGATCCACCCGGCGATTATATACAATGAAGAAAGTCTTTTTGTGTTAACATCTTTAATCTGGTCTCAGGGAAGCTGTTTTACAAGATTTACTGGTGCAATTTGGTTGCAGATGTGTGTGATTTATAGGAAAGCTCATGGCAATAGACAGAACCTGTATAAAGAAGCAAAAGAAAAACAAAGGTATTAGGTAACTCACACTGGGTGCACATCTCATTCATCATATTTTTGTCATTTTGGTTTCATGTTAATGTCTTAGGCAGTGTTCGGGACTCATGCTCTCTGACCTGCAGATGTCTGTGAAGTGGCTCAGGGTCAAACTCCCAGAAGTTTCTCATGTAGTAGGTTTGGACCACTCTTGTTTAGCCTATGAAATTTGAGAATATCTCTAAATTCTAGCCTTAAGCAACTTCTCCAAACCTCCACAGTTCCAAAGGCAGGAAAGGTTTGAAATACTACTGCTGCCTTTAACTCTTTTAACATGATACCAAGCTCTTTGATATCTGCATTATTCATTTACTTATTTATTTGTTTGTGATTATAGGATTTATACCAGGCCATTACATTTCACTGTTCTTTTCTCTTTCAAGGTTTTATTTTTTATTCATTTTCACTAGTATATGACACAATTTAATTCTCATTTTTCCCATTCACCTACCCACCCCACAACCTCCCACCCCCTAAATACATAAGCTTTGTTTCCCTTTTTTTATTACCATCACATTTTTCTTTACTCATTTCTCATAGTACATACAATAAATTGCCTAAAAAAGGGGGTTTTGTTTTTCTTAATGCACATTTTTATTTTATAGATTTTAAAGTTTATTTTTGAACAATATCCATACATATTTATGGACTAGAGTAAAATAATTTAATACTTATAAAATAAGTGATAATCAAATCAGAATTATTATTTCAATCACCATAAATATTTATTTCTTAGAAAGTTTGATCATTTTCAGTTTATTTGGAAAGATACCATAATTGTTGTAAACTATATTTATATCACCGTGCTATAGAACAGGAGACCTAATTCTGGCTAAATCAATGTTGATACTCATTACTGGATTTTTATTTTCCTTTTTATATCCTTTGTCATCTCTAGTTCTCTTCTTGGTTAGTGAAATATTTTACTAGCTGATTTTTCTTTAGGAATCCAAAATATGTTGCTCCCTACTCTGATATTTATACCCATACTGTGTCTGGGATGGCAAACTTTTCATGGAAAGGTGAGAAGGTCTTTTCCTTCCTTTAACCACGGTCCCTCAGAGAGAGCTACTAGCGCCTCTGAGGTTCCTCTCAGACTTATTAATTGACCAGACTTTGTGTCCAGTAATAATCTTATATATGAAGTTTAGAGGATAAGCAGAACATAGATTTTTTTAATCCTGCTTTTTAGCTCTTCCATCCACAGAGACATGAGCCACCTATTGAGGAAGTATGAGAAGGAAAAAGAGCTGACGGTGAGCTCCGTCTGAGCATGAGATGTATTCAGATGACTGCCTAGTTGATCTTAACTATATTGTTATTTTCCAAGTGATCCTTACAGATCAACTAGATTAAAATAATACATTGAGAAGAGCTTATCGGTTTTTGTAGCCTCTTGGCTCTCTCACCTTCCCACATGGGTTAGAATGTTAGTTATTTTTGTTACAGCTGATTTCCATTCTGTAATTTGTTGGTACTGAAAGACGGTTCTCTCTTCATCCCTGCTATTTTCTGTTCTTCTTTTTATCTCCTTTGTTTGCAAATAGGGGGTGTAAACAAATTTATTCCTGACAAAGAGACCAGATGTGGTAGTTGATAGGAAGAGCAGGGTCCCCTGGTTTTACAATTTTCTATTTTATGCATTTTCTATTTTATACATTTATCATCAAGTGGCTCAAGAAGTAATACAGGACTGAATCCTACAGTTTCAGCACTAATAATATGACAACTGATAGGTTTTCTTTCTTCATAGATTGAGAAAATATTAAAGGAACCCTTTTGGCATACATTCAATCTAAACTACTTCAAAAAAAGACCATTTTAAGGAGAGTGATCAATAATATTAATACATTTTACCTTAAACTATTAATTGGCCTTAAAAGACAAAAGAATGATATGCTGTATAACCAATAAAAATTTCTCAATGAAATTTTGTGTATTTACAACAGATTTTGTTTATGTATATTTTGGAAATATTCTAAGTCTATAGCATTTTTATTTTATTTTCAAATATGCCAATATATAGATATGAACACAGGTATATTCATTTTAATAAATGACATGCCACTCATCTAGATATCATTATTTTGTATGATATTTACAGTTAGTTTTGTATGTGTGTTCAGTTTGATTTTAGGAATTTTAAAACTTCTAAAACTTGTTTTGTTTCAGAATAATAAAAAGTCAAATCTACCTACATTTTTATTGTCCATACAGAACTTCTTTTTCTTTTAAATTGAATTCTTTACTGGTACATTTTATATTCAGTTCACAATCACACTCAACATTAGGAAGTTTGTACCAGTAGAACTTCTACTGAACATATAAACAGGTTCTTCCTTTGTTTACCACTGTTTCTTTTTTTTTTTTTTTTTTGCTTTTGAGACAGGGTCTCGCTTTGTAGTTCAGGCTGGCCCTGAGCTCACTATGGTGCCCAGGCAAACCGCCGCGAACTCAGCAATCCTCCTGTCTCTGCCTCCCGAGTGCTGGGATTACAGGCGTGAGCCACCACTTCCAGCATTGTGGTATGCAGTGTTGATTGTTGGTGGGCGTGTCTCCATGCCCAGCATTATATGTGGTTACCGGGGATCGAACTCAGGACCATGCACTTGCGAGGCAGGCGCCGGAACCACTGAGCTAACCCTCTGGCCCCACTGTTTCATTTTTATTTGATTTAATAACAATATTAAATGATATACATTTGGATTCCCCTAGAAAAGGAAATAATTGAGACCACTAAGATTGGAAATCTTGCATTAACATCCTATAATTATGTGAGAGCTTAAGATATTTCAGAAAAGAAAATATATTAGAATCCTTTTATAGCACAGTGTTGTCCTTTACTTGGAACATGAAATTAAAGTGAGCAGTAAAGTAGCCTTTCTAAAACACAACTCAATACTAAAGTCTTTCTTAAGTGTATATGAGATTTATTTCCCAGATCTCTCTACATCAAAGTCCTTTATGTGTTAGTAAACACATAGTTTAAAATATCAAGGAAGCATACACATTTACTAGTTTTTTCCATAACCTTAACTTTAGAGTACCTGTGTTTATAAACCAACATAATTAATTTCTGTGTATAAGGAAGTTGTTGAAAACACATAATATTCAGGGTAAATTGTCACTGACTCATAAAAGATGCCACAGATCACAGATTCTTTAAAAATTTCATACATTTATCCAAAAATTTTTGGAAACCTGCTCTAGATATTACTTTAAGAGCAAATGTTGTAAGAGTAACTGGTAAGATCTCTGCTCCTACAGAGACTACATTTTACATTTTTAAAAGTTAAGGAAACAAAACAAGAGTAAATATACAAGCTAGTGGAGGGTGCCATCCAAAACCAAGACAACATCGCAGAGATTGCCTGGAGTACTTCTCTACAGGGTAATGGAAAGCTGAGGTGTGAATACAGAAGAGCCAGGCACACAGCAATGGCTGTGAAGGGTACATTGGGCTTGTACTATGGGATACTCCAAAGTGAAAATGAACTCAGCTTCTGCGCAGAGCTGAGAGAAGAATAATGAAGCCACAACTCAGTTGGAGAAATAAGAGATGGGAGGAAACAGAGTCAGAGAGACAGGTGCCAAATAAGCATCTATAAATGTGTGTAAATACATAAATAAAATATGTTTGGTCCCTAGTTAGTGATTATAAGGGAACAATACAGATTAGGGTTGTCCTTGAGATTTAAGAGTCTCAGCAGTCATTATAGCTTGAGGTGAACAGTGAGGAAAAAAGAGAAATTAGGAAAACTAGAATTGTGACTTGATCACCTGCAGAAATGAAAATAGGATTAACTAAAATCATGAAATCTGGGGAGAAGTCATTTTGTGAGGGTGTAAAGTGGTAAAAAGCAATAATTCTGTTTTGCCTTATTAAGTTTGAGATGTAAATTGGTCACTCATATAGGGTTATTAGGTGGGTAATTGCATATACTAGGCGGTTTCTAGGTAGAGTTCAGGGCAGAAGATAGTAGATGTATATATGGAAAAAATATATATAGAATGTGTGTGTGTTATATAACAATCTGGGATGCTCAAATATTTAGAAGTTAAGCATAATAAGATACATTAGCAAAGAGAAACACTGGAGTAAGAAGAAAATGAGGAGATATAGACACCAAGAGAAAGGAGGCATTCCAAGTGGGAGGGAGTACTAAGCTATGCAAAATATTTTTGAGAAGATATCTAGATAAAATCTGAGAAATAATTATCAGAATTAGCAATGGTGGAGATTGGGAGATGATAATGGAAGCATTATTAATATTGCTTGACAAGAAAGAATAGAATGAAGAAATGAAGTCAGCAGTTCCCTACAATTATTTCAATAAAATTTTCAGTGAAGGTGATCAAAATATGAAATCATAGATAGAGAGAAATATTACATCAATAGATTTTTTTCTGTTTTCTTTCAAATTTGAAAACACTAGTGCCTAATATTTATGAATGAAAATAAATCGGTGGAGATGGAAAAAATGTATGCTAAGTACCTATAGATATAAAAGCAGTGGTTTATATTACACAAAAAAGATGGTGCCCTTTATAGTAGGAGGACCTTTTTATGCACAGTCATAAGAATGTGAGCATTCACTTTGGGTTAGGTGACTCATGAGATAATTCTTATCTGCTTGTCCCTGTTTTCTTAATGAATTAAGGTGTCGTCAACCAAATATCAAGGTGTGTAAATGTGCAAATATAGAAGGTTTGAGAAGAGAAAGCAAGGGATAAATTAATAATCAGAACTATGGGAAAGAGAACTACTAAGGAATCCAGACTGTATATTTCAATTTTGAAAAGGTCACTTGAGATCTCTGAGTTTTAGACTCTTTCCTCAGAAAAATATATTACATGCTATTATTTAAAGCTTGGAGCATGGAAATTCAATGTGTAATGACTCAAACATCAGTATTTTATGGGAATTTTTTAAAACTCAAGGAACTATTTTAGGAAATAATAGCTCTTCTGGTAAAGGGACATACATTTGAAACTCAGTCTATTCTAATTGACTTTGATTTAATTTTTCTTATTTTCAATTAAAATTATTGAATTTGTTTTACTTCAGTGACTTTTTATTTTTTTAATTTGAATCTTTATTGGTACATAATATATATACACATCATGATCACACTCAATATAGAGAATTTGTACTAGTATATGACATGATTTCATTCCCATTTTTCCCATTCCCCTACGCACCCTACAACTCCCACCCCCTATATACATGAGCATTGTTATGTTTTTGTATTATTACCATCAATGACTTTTTATATAAACTGGAATATGGAACATGGCCCTGTTTTGAAAGATTATTTTTCTCTTTATTTTTCTATTCATTCTTCTATACAGATAACTGAAATGATAGATCATAAGCATTAGTAATGAATATTTCTACATGTCAAAGTTTTCTACGATGGTGTTTGCCTTAGTTACTTTTTCATAGCTCAGATGTAATTCCCAACATGTACATGTTAAAGGAGGAAAGGTTTCCTTTGGCTCAGAGTTTGTAGAGCTTTCAGTCCATTGTCAAGTGGCTCCAGGCTGAAGAACCTGACAGAGGACAAGCAGCTTATGGAATGGTGGCACGAAGCAGAGAGAAAGAAGTGAATAGATGGGAAGAGTTAAACCCCTCCAGGGACCTCAGCCAGATACCTCTTGCAAACACATCCCACCTCCTAATAGCAAGTCAGCTGTAAACTCATCAGTGGACGAACCTAGTGGTGTTTATCATCCCTCCATGATCCAGTCATCTCCCTAAAGCCCTGCCTCTGAGCAGTTGGCTTTAGCAGGATATATAAACCGAACAGTGTTTGTTGTTTATTATTGTTTTTTTTTTGAGGCAGGGTCTCACTTTGTATTTCAGGCTGGCTCTGAGCTCACTATGTAGCCCAGGCAAGCCTCAAACTCAGCAATCCTCCTGTCTCTGCCTCCCGAGTGCTGGGATTACAGGCGTGAGCCACCACGCCCAGCGTTTATTTTTTTTTTTTTTTTTTTTTTTTTTTTTTTTTTTTTTTTTTTTTTTTTTTTTTTTTTTTTTTTTTTTTTTTTTTTTTTTTTTGCTTTTCCCCATTTTATGAATCTTTGGCATAAAAAGGCGTTTCTATAAAAGAATAACTTTTAATTGTTCTCAAACTTTGTTTTAATATAGATAAGTTTCTTTGCTTTGGTAGACTGAATACAGCCTCCCTCAATCCCAAAACTTTCATGTTCCAATCCAGAGAGCATGTGCAGATGTTAGGTTACCTGGCCATGTGGGAAGAATAAGGGTGTTGATCCACTCACAATGAGGCGTGGGGATTATCCAGGACAATCTGAGTAGGTCGGTTTTCACATATATTCTTATAAGACTAAGAGAGGCCAACGTGTGACAGTAGCACGAGAGGGAAATGATCCTACTGGCTTTTACAGTAGAATAATAAGAAAGTCAAGGAATTTGTGTGATTACTACAAGCTGCAGAAGACATACAAAATATATTCTTTCCTAAAGCATCCAGAAAAAAATGTGCCCCTGCTAATACTGATTTCGGCTTATGAGACCATGCCAGAATTCTGACCCATGCAACTGTAAGGTAACACATTTTTTTTTTTTTTTTTGAGAC